>PVJH01040955.1:0-15431 GCA_004026705.1 Nesogale talazaci
AAAAAAAAAGATAACTAGTCCCAGGTAACGCTGGAGGAGAGGGAGGGGGATGCAGACATCTTTGCTTTGCAAAAAAAAAAAAGCATTTGCCATCTGGGCGTCCTGGACTGCATCTGTCGCGCAGCCCCCTCCGTACCAGAGCGAGCCCAGTGCAGGCGAAGACCACCTCGAAGCCGCTGTAGATGAAGAAGGGCACCAGGTGGCGCAGGCGGAAGTCGCGCACGTGCTTGAAGGGCAGCTGGAAGATGTTGCCCCAGCCCACGCTGCGCAAGTCGATCTCCTCCGTGGGCCGGTAGGCAGCGCCGCACAGGCCGAGCACCTGCAGATCCCCGCCGTGAGGGGCCGCCTCCGAGCCAGGCCCCGCCCCTGGCACCAGCCCCGCCTCTCCGCCTAAGGCCCCGCCTCCTGAGAAGCACACACCCTGTGACAGAGGGCCGTCTGGCCTCCAAGCCCCGCCCTCAGGCTGCCTTCAGCCTAGGCCCCGCCCACCTATGATTGACGGCAGCCTCGCTTCTCAGCCAGGCCCCTGGGCCTCAACCGCGCCTCTCAGCCCAAGGCCCCGCCCCTTACACAGTTCTAAGCCTAAGACCCCGCTTCAAGTCCTCCTTCCTAGGGTCATAATGCCAGTCCTGCGTGGTTTGAACCACAAGTTTCCAGCTCGCAACAATTCAACAATTTCGCAGGCCTCTGTGCGCTGGTTCCGCCAGTCCCTGAGACTCCATGCCCAGCTTGATTCCTGCCAGGCCTCGTGACCTTTTCCTTGTCTCTGGGGTGCCAACTCCACCCCCATCCCCACCCCCACCCCAATCCCAGGACATCAGCCATGCCTCGGAGCCTCAAGCCCCAGCCCGAATTTAAGACCTCTTCCCAGAAGTCTGCCCGGTTTCCCTGGCCCCGCCCCTGCTGTGGCCCCGCCCCCTAGAGCTAGCCCCGCCCCACCACACCTCCACCCAACTCCGCCCCCAGCATAGCCTCACCAGCAGCATAGCCAGGAAGGCCACGGCCATGAGCACGCTCTCCACCACGATGAGGTTTCGGCTCTGCGGCAGCGTCCGCAGCACCGTCTTGTTGAAACCGCTGAGGATGCCGTGGCTATTAGTGCCTGGAAGAGGCCCGTGTGAGTGGGGGCGGGGGGGGTGTCTAAAGGTGGGGAGCAGGGCACACTGCGCACCGTAAACCCTTCAGCCTACCCACCCTACCACATCCTGCCCCATACATTATCCACTGTCCACACCACTGTCTAGGGGCTAGGGACCCAAAGCCACCTCTGATTTTCACAACCTCGGGACACAGGACACTGTCTCCGGGCACCCAACCCTGACCACTCGGGCTGGGCCGGATACCCCACAACAGACTCCGCCCATCAGACCTATGGGACACCGGGTCCCGGCCCTGAACTCTGAGCGCTGGGGCGTTCGGCTGGGGGAGGTGAGCAGGCCCCTGGGCGAGGACTAACCGCAGTTTTGCACGCTGTGCAGTGTGTGGTTCAGGTCGTACAGGTAGTGGTTTAGGAAGTAGATCATGGGCAGCTGGGCGCAGGCGAAACTCAGCTGTGGGCAAGGGGACCACGGGGGTCAGTCTCGGGGTGCAGGGCACAAGTGGATCCTGGGGATGGGGCTCGGCGTGACCGAGGAGGGGTTGGCCTGGGGTGGGGAGGGAGGGGTGCCCAATGCAGGAGGATGTCCTCCTGTTCCCTGTGGTGTCCAGGTAGGTGATGAGGCCTCTGTTGCCAGAGGTAAGCAAGCAAGGATTGGCTAGGACAAGGAAGGTGGGATCAGATGGCCGAGAAGAGCGGCAAGGGCTGCTGCCAGGGTGGGGGTCTGGGCCTGGCGTGGGTGCACTCACGTGGAAGAAGCTGTAGAAGATGGCCTGGAAGACCAGGAGGTAGGGGGCGTGGGAGCCCCTCGGTGGGCGCTGCCTGGGACCCTGCTCTTCCTGCTCCTTGTAGTGCACATAATCATAGTACTTCTGTGCCATCCTGCACCCCCAAACAGAGAAGACTGTCGTTGCACCCTTCAGGCTGCCCTGTCCCCACCCCACACAGAGAACAGTGAGACCAAGAGCCAGCAGGACCTGCCCAAGGTCCCCCGGGAGGCTGGCGCCGTAGCAGGGGCCCGGCCAGGCCTCCCCTGACTACCCACCTGGTGATGTAGTTGCCCATGGAAGCCCAGAGGGGCACGATGGCCATGCCTAGGGTGACGGCCGCAGGCACGAGTGTGTAGTAGCGCTCCCAGTAGTTGGTGGAGACGAAGAGGGCGTAGATGCCCACGGCCAGGAACATCATCCACTTGGTGCCAAAAAACCTGCGGGCACCAGAAAGATGCTGCCCTGGCCCCGTGACCCGACAGAGAGACCTCAGGCACCAGCTCACCGGGCCAGGGAGGCCGGCTTCAGCAGAAAGGACATTCTGTGCCCCTCGAATGGCAGCCCTGGTGGCACAGTCGTTACCGCAGGGCTGCTAACCCACAAGTCAGTGGTTCAGACCCACCAGGGGCCCAGCCCTGGGAGAAAGAGGTGGCCATGCACTGGACTCAAGAAAGCCTTCAAGTACTGTGGGGACTTCAAGTCCTTCAAGAACTGTGGGGACAGGTCTACTCAGCCCCTAGGGTCCTGCCATGGCCCTTTGAAGAATAAAAGGAGATGACTGTAAAACTGTCCCTGGTGTGACTGAACTATTGAATTGCACGATATGTGAACTATATATGCCAATAAAAAGCTTTTAAACAATGATAAATGAAAACAAACGAACCCCGTATATTCAACGAGGCACAAAATCTGTTAAGATCTTTTTTTTTTTTTTATTAAGGCATCACTGCCCTCAGGTGGTGGGAGTAGGAGGCCCAGCCTTTGCTCCTGGGAGCCAGAATTGAGATCTTAAAGTGCAAAAGAAAATGAATGAAAAGGAGATGGAGGGCAGGAGCTGCAATTCAGGGGTCCGGGGGCAAATTCCATCTCATTCGTGTTCTGGGTCCTCATATCCCCTTCCCCACCTACGCTCATGTGCTGTGACCGAGGGGCCCTTTAGGACATGTTTTTAGGAACTTAATTGGCATGGACTTGATCAAAGAGACTTGGGACAATCGGCCCACAGCTGGTAAGCAGCAGAACTGGCACCCTGGCACCCCTGCCTCCCTCCAGGACTCCTAAGGTCTCTCAAAGTCAGCCTGGACTCTCTTCTCCCCCTGGATCCCAGGAGGGTAATGGGTGAGTGGGATGTGGCTGGACCATGCGTGTGTGCTTCTTTCTTTCTTTCTTTCTTTGCGTTGGCTTCTAGGAAGCTCATGGCTTAATAGCCCTGTTTTCTATGACAATTACCTCCTCTCCTACGATAGAATCCTGGCCTTTTTATTCCCTATTTCCATGTAATAACTAGAGTAGGAGCCCCTCCTACACTTTGGGGAAGTGGAGGAAGGGGGGAAGCAGGCCCCAAAGCAACACACTGTACATTTGATGTATCAAAACAGTAGAATTATACCAGTAGAAGTTGTGGCATGGGAGGCTACTCTATTGCATAGATTTTTGCCACCGTTAGAGAAAATAATCATTCCATGAATAACAATGGCTATAAAGAAGAAGAAAATTTTCTAGAAGTGAATATGACAACTGTACCACTCTTTTTGGAATGATTGGATTATTGAGTTGTATGACAAGTGGATAATGTGCTACTAAGACTGTCGGGGGTAAAAACACAGCAGAAAGTGAAAATACAAATACTCATTGATGGTGAGGATGTGGTTTTAGAAGAGACACACCGGGTCAGGACTCATACCAATTTGCAAAGCTGTTTGGAAAATCAGTCTGGCTGGTTCAGCGGGGGTTAAGCATGTGCCTTTGGGACCAGTGAGATCTGGGTAAGTTATTGCCTGCGGGTCTTGAGTGATTGATTTAACCTTCTCATTTCCTCCCGCATACAGTGAAAGCACTGGCCTTGGCTTCTTGGGATCTACGGTCATAAACTGCCTAACGCTTGAGAAACGAAAGACAGTTTGCCTTTGAGCCCACTGGACGGCACTGCGGAAGAATGCCCTGGCGATTCGTTTTCCTGAACATGGCGGACAAGAGAACCCTCGGAGCGACTCCACTCTGGAATGCGGGAGGGGTCACTGGGAGTCTAAATCAACCAGAGGGCAATGGGATGGGGGCTGGCAGCACGGTGATGGGAGACAGGGTTTGAGATCTAGGACCTTCCTCTAAAACCACTGAGCTCATAGACCCCCTGCTGGGGATTTACCTGAGGAAAATAAGAAGGGGGTGGTGGTGGTGGGATGTACACACAAAGTGGGCAGAAGAGTCTCCTGTCCAGGCCTGGGCTGCAGCCACGTGCCCCTGGCCCTGGCCCTGGCCCTGATGCTGTTGAAGCTATGAATCCAGACCCGCTAAAGGGCTTTCATGAAAAGAAGGGAGAAGTGGTTGTTGTGGGTAAACACACACACACACACACACACACACAGACACACCATCGGCAAGGGCGTGAACCCTACTCATGCGTGCTGGTGGGGAAACAGAGGCAAGCCTATCAAACTCACTGCCATTGAGTCAACGTCAACTCATAGCCACGCAACCCCCATTTTGTGGGTTTATAGGAGCAGAAAGTCCCGTCTTTCCCCCCCAAACTGCTGGTGGTTTTGAACGGTTGCCCATGCAGATCTTTTAAGATGGACCTGAGACCCATCGGGAGCCCCGGTGACGCCGTGATGGTGGCACAGTGAACTGCTAACTACAACGTCAGCCGTTCAAAACCCCCAGCGGCTCTGTGGGAGAGAGGCGAGGCGTTCTATTCCCGTAAAGGGTTACCGTCTTGGGAATGCCAAGGGGCAGTTCTGCCACGTCCTACAGTGTTTCTTTGAGTGGGCATCGACTCGGCAGTGTTGAGAAGACCCATCCAGTGTGCCCAACTGCTCAGGGTCCCCTCAAGCAAGGGCTGTCTGTCTGGTGGGGAGAATGCATGGTGCGGCTTTTGCACTGGCTGGCACACGGGGCCAAGACCTCCGTGGATGGCATTCAAGCCGCCTTTGGGGGCACTGCCAATACATGCTCCTTCCTGCTGGGTAGGTGCCAGGGCCCGCTGCCTGACCAGGCCCTCCAGCGTCTCAAAAGGTCTTGGAGGTCTTCAAAGGGTCGGAGAGGAGGATGGGGTCCCATGGGGTGCAGGCAGGCCCTGAGTGAATTTCCGTCCCACGTGGCTGACGGAGGACGAACCGGTTTGTGCTCACTGCTCGACTAAATGTTGACACCTGTACCCACCCAGAGGCGCCGCGGAAGAAAGACCTGGCAATTGCTTGTCAAAATGGCCGCCGAGAACCCGATGGTGCAGGCCTGGGTTGTTGTTGACTCCTCAGCAACAGGCTTGGGTTGGGGTTTTTGAAACCGAGGGACCCCCCCCTCCTCCTGCTATTTCCCTCTCCCTCCCCCCACCTGCCCCCCGACACACACACCTGATGAGGACTGGCGTGTAGAGCAGTGCGGCGATGGGAGTCACGTTGATGCCCATGAGCATCTTGCTGTCAATGTCGGGCAGCCCCATGTTGCCGTACTTGACCTCCCGGTAGGTCTCATCATAGTGCAAGATGAGCTGCATTTGCAGGAGGCCTGTGGGGAGGAAGGGTGCTAGCCAGCTGGGGCTGGACCGGGGCCCACCAAGGGAGGCCAGAAGGCGAGTCTCACACCTGGGGGATCCTCGTACGCCCCCCCCCCTTCCCAGTGAGGGCAGAGGGGGTGCTCAGACTGCAGCCCTTGAAGGGGAGGAGTATGCACCCCCACCCTCCCTGCTCTGCAGGCCACTGGGCCTGCAGTGCCCAGACCGACCCTTCCCTCACCAACGCACGGCCAGGGTCAGGCCGGCACCTGGCACCTGGGAGCGCTGCCCTGTGGGTGTCCCCTGTGGAGAGCCCCCTCCCCCCCACCTCTACCCCCACCTCAGCTGCAGGACCGCAGAGTGAGAAGCGAAAGAGGAAGGGAGGGCCGGTGCCCTGCAGTTTCCCTTTCCCAGGCTAAGTTTGGGGTGTGAACGGGGCGCCTGGGTCCCAGGGGGGGCCTCCTGCCCAGCGTACCCAGGTAGACGCCGTAGGTGAGCGCGCCTCCCGCGCTGGCCGCCAGCACGTTCTTCAGCACCCCGAGGCGCTTGCGGCGGAAGTAGCGGCGCTCTTCCTCCTCCTCGTTGTAATTGGGGTACGCGCCCACCAGCTCGTCCAGCTGAGGGGCAGAGCGCTGGCACCAGGCTCCCCGTGCGTCCCCCCCCACCCCGACCTGGGGAGACCCAGTCCCCAAGACCTCCTCTTTGAAACCCGCTCCCTGACTCCAGCGCCTCGGGGCGCCCCGACCCGAGCCCAGCTCCCCAAACTTCGCACGCTGATCCGGGATGCTCCCACCCCAGGCCCCGACTCCGCAATCCCTGCCCCTGCACCCGTGGCCCCAAAGTTACCTGTCCCTGGCCGCGCCCACTGCCGCCCCTTAGGATCTGGCTACCTGGGACCCCGCACCCTGACCCGGCCTTCCATGTCCACGTCGCGGCTTACCGGGGCTTCCAGCCCGTCGGGGACCCCGAGCGGGTCCTCATCACCGTGCGGGCCCGGGGCTCCCACCACTGGGTAAAGCGGCGGCTCCGCCTCCATGGCGGCTGGACCCGACGGCACACTGGCGGCAGCGACCGGCTGAACCCGCGGTGCCAAAGCGACTTCCTCCCCGCCCGCTCCGCCTGGTTTGTGGACAGCGCCAGGCACTGTGTGCCGGGAGTGGCCTGGAGGCCGGACTTCGGAGGGAGGGGGGGCCGGGGGTGGGCGGGACGGGGCGGAGTGGGTGTTCCGCCTCAGCAGCACACCGCCCCCCTCCTGCAAAGATGGGGACAGCCCCGCCACTTCCGCAGAGCCACTGTGGCTTGAACGGAGCTTACGCAAACCGCAGAGGGGAAAAAAACCAGCCTGGCCCCTAGTGAAGTTCTGTAGGTCGCCCATCCTGTCCCCCAGCCCCACCTCCAGGCCAGGCTCCTCCCTGTGTTTGAACATCTGCTCCAGGCAGCATGCATGGCTGGACCCTGGGCTGGCTCCCGCCTCCCACAGGGAAAACCAGTTTGGAGCATCTGCGAATGAGCAGGGCCTCCGGGAGTCAGCGAGTTGGTGGCCACGGGTTCCAAAGAGGGACCCCCCATCATCACTCAGGTCTGGTTATCCTGGGGGATTCAGCCTCCTCCCAAGCCCAGCTCCCCCCTTACTTCAGAATAAAAGGCTGTGCTGGGGACGAGGGGTGCACACACACACACACACACACACACACACACCATATCTCTCCTGGTTTCCGATGGCATAATAGTTCCATCAGGCTTTGTCCCCATCTTCCTCTCCGGGGGAAGGTCTGAGTAGATGTGCCCAAGTGGAGGTGGGATTGTAAAGTGTCAGGTCCCTTGTGGGTGAACTCCTCCTGTGATCTGGTCTGCGCTTTTTTGTTTTGTTTTGTTTTGTTTGGGCATCACTGCTCTCTGGTGTTGGGAGTAGGAGGCCCAGCCCCGCTGCTGGATTTGAACCTCCAACCCAGTGGGCCACAGTCCCTCGCACAACAACGACGCCACTGGGGCTCAGCCCCGGCACTTTTGATTGGGCGTTGTTTGCTTACATTGGATCCGGCCGACTTTGAAAAGCATGCAGTCGGCTGAGCCCCAGTGGCGTCGTGGTTGTGCGCGGGACTGCGGCCCACTGGGACGGAGGTCCAATTCCAGCAGTGGGGCTGGGCCTCCTCCTCCCACCACCAGAGAGCAGTGATGCCCCCCCCCAAAAAAAGAAAAGCATGCCGTCACAGAGTACACATGCAAAGGCTCCAAGCCCAATAGTGGGTCTCCCCCATCTCTCAGGTTCCCCAGGAGCCCTGGTAAAGGAACGGCTAAGCGCCTGGCCGCTAATCGAAAGACCCACAGTTCAAACCCAGAAAACGACTCCTTCTTTTGGGAGAAACTATCTATCAGGCCATCTGCTCAAATCCAAAAAACCGCGCCCACTGGCCGTGGGTCAATTCCTACTCATCTCAACCCTATAACCCTATAAGAAACCCCTTAGGGTTTCTACGGCAGTAAATCTTCTTGGTGCTTCCTATTTCTGCCTCGGTGGTTTGAACAGCCAGCCTTGTGATTAGCAGCTGGAAGCTTAACCCATAGCACCACCACCAGGCCTCCTTTTCTCCCCAACTAGGGTTCCGTTACGACTCTCCTTTGATTTTGTGACAGTGTGATTTTGTTTCAATGCGTCTGGGTCAGGATTCTCTGTGGTTTGCCAGTGAAGACATAGTCATAATGAGATCCGTGATGAGCAGACAACCGATTGAAAGGAAGATTCCTTAGGGACGTGGCATGCCTCCAATCTATGTAGATGCTGTGGGAAAGCTGGTTTGGTATAAAACAAAAAACAAACAGGGCTTGGACCCTGCCTGCAGCAGGCTCCAGTTCTTCGGACTTGATTGCCTGCCGATCCTGCCATCTGACCTTCCAATCCTGGGTCCCTCAGCTCCTGCAGCTACCTGAGTCAGGAGAAGCCTCCCGCCTGACAGCTGACACACAGACGTGGGTCTGGCCCACCTCGTCAACGGTGGGAGTCGTTTCTTGGAGATAAGCCTGTCTGTGTCCACACATGTGGAAGCATTCTGGTTTTGGTTCTCCGGAGAACTCAACCTGAGACTTTGATGTATGTGTTACATGTGATTTACTTTATTTAATGTGTAGTCTCCCCTGTAAAAAAGCAATGCTAGTTCTGACAGAAGGGGTAGAAATACAAACAGGAATTCCAAGTTGCACCCTGATGCAGCTCTTAAAGCGTCCTGATACACCATGTGGCTTCCAGAAAAGGAACTTCTATGAGACCCAGGCCCAACTGACCCAAAGCAAGCCTGGGGCACCTAGAAATGCAGTGGGCTGGGGGGAGGGGGGTGGGAGAGAGTCAGGCCTGAGTGGGTTTGTCCTCCTGTCTGTGTGGCCTTGGCCTGGTGGCTGCACCTCTCTGGGGCAATTGTCATGTCTGTCAAGTATAGAAAGCATTGACATAGGGCTTAGCACATAGTAGGTGCTTGAGTTAGTCTAGGTTGACTAGAGAAACAAATTCAGACATACTCATATGTGAATAAGAAGGGTTTTACCCTTTTTTGTTTTTTTTTTATTGTGTGTGTGTTTTTGTGGGCATCACTGCCCCCTGGTGGGAGTAGGAAGCCCAGCCTTGCTCCTGGAGAGCTGCTGGTGGATTTGAACTGCCAACCCAATGGGCCGCAGTCCCGCACTCAACTGCTACGTCACGGGGACTCAGCCTGAAAGGGTTTTATGTCTAAGAGTCATTGTGTCTTAAGAAGACATCCCAGCCCAGTCCGTAAGTCCATTATCAGTCCATATGTCCAATACCAATCTGTAAATTCCTCTTGAGGCTCACACAACCATACAACGACACTGACTATGAGAAGACCACAGGCCAGTGGGTGGAAAGTCTTGTGGATCCAGTGGCAGCACCTCAGCCCCGGTGTGGGTCTCCACATGGCTCTTCCAGTTCCAGGGCTCTGGCTCCATCAACATAGCTCCATGTGGTTTGTCATTAGAACCCAAAGCAGAGAGGGTCTGTCCCTCCTCCGGCAAGCTATTGATCTCTTAGTGCTTCCAATGAGGTCACCAAGCTGCAACCTGACTGACAGGCTAAACGCCACACCTTCACTCTGATAGTCTAAGTCGACACCAGATTCTGTAACTACCACAATGCCTCATTAGGTTAGCTGAGTGAGTCAGTGGGTGACTTACAATCACTGCTGATCATTGAGTGCCAACTGGGTCTGGCCTCTATCTTGGCACCCTGGGGAGGGTCACACCAACCTCTGAAGGGCCCCTGAAGGTGGACCCAGGTGGTCCCCTGCCTTCAGAGCCTGCAGGAAGGAAGGTCAGGACACGATCTCAATGACAAAGCCTGGACAATCACATCTTTAAGATGTCAGAGGGCTGAGCGGGACTGCGGCCCACTGGGATGGAGGTTCAATTCCAGCTCCACAGGAGCAAAGACTGGGCTTCCTACTCCCACCACCAGAAGGCAGTGATGCCCAAAAAACAAAAAAAAGAGGTCAGAAAGGGGGGGTGGGAGGTGGGTTATTCACATATATTGAGCACCTACTGTGTACCAAGTGCCCCGTCAGGTGCCCACCATGCGACCATCCCTGTGAGGCAGGTTGAATGAAGCCCATTTTCCAGGTGAGGAAATGGAGCCCCAGGAGGGTGCTGGGACGCACCTGGGGTTGCTTAGGTGCTGAGGAGCTAGGTTTGAATCTAAGTCAACCGACGAGGGGATAAAACGGGCTAGGTACCTGTGTGATCAAGAGTCGGAGGGGGGAAAGGAAGGAGAGAGGCAGGGGAGTGCTAGGCCAGATTGTCTAGAAAAATAAATTCAGTGGCACTCATATATGTTTAAGAAAGAACAGTATTTTTAAAAAATAAATGAGAGCAAGAGCTTGTAGTAGCTACACAATTTCATGTCAACTTGATAAATAAGAATGATGGGTGAAGCCAGCCTGTCCATCAGGTCACCGTCTGATGATCCCTCCTTGTGGGGGTGGCCTTCTCATGAGGACCCTGAGACTTCTTCTCTTCCTCCATGGAGGCGAGACACACTCTCTTTCCTCTCTGATTCATAAGCCACATGTTGACAAGTGACATGGAGCCGTGCTGATGGCAGCCAGAGTCCTGGAGCCACTGGACCCACAAGACTCCTGTGGCAGTCATGTGCTTATGTGAATTTCATGATTGGGATGTAGGGGTGGATTCTATCCTGTTCATCTGCAGATAGTCATTGAGTAGCCAATGAGGCCTCCGTGTGGGCATGGCTTTCTCCTGAGACTTCTGGGAAATCTCGCGATATTTCCTTCATGACGATGAGAGGCCATCTCCCCAGTTTTTGGGAGTCAGTCTCAGAGATGATGAATTACGGACCAGACAAGATGGCAGCGTCCAAAGAATTGAAGGAGCTGGAGGAGAAGCCACACGGCCTTGCCCTGATGGAACCAGACCTCTGAAGATGGAGAAGCCACGTGGAGACCCCTGCTAGTGCTGAGTTGCCTCTACCACCACTGGATGCTGTTGATGGACCCTGAGCCCTGGAAGCCAGGAGCCACGGGGAGACCCCTGCCAGCACCAGGACTCTGCACTCACTGTCCTGTAAGTTCATGAGTCGAAGGAGACTTTATAGACTGGTATCAGACATAGGAGCTAATATCGGACTAATGACTTTGAACTGGACTGGGTTGGGATGCTTTCTTAATGTCCTATTCCTCTTAAACCATACCCTTATATCCATATGAATTTTATTTCTCTAGTCTACCCGGACTAACACAACTTTCCACCCACCGGCCTATTTTCTTTCATTCAACATCATTGTATGTGCTGCATGAGTCCGAAGAGGAACTTATGGGCTAACCTCAAACTTAGGGGATAATATCAAACTCATGGACTTGATTTGGAGTGGGCGAGGATGTTTTCTTAATATCCATGTACATCTCTACATATTCCAGTTCTCTAGCCAACCCGGACAGAGTTTTCTATCAAGAAGTAATCTTTCATCAAGGCATCCCAGCCCAGTCCAATCAAGTCCCGAAGTTCATACCAGCAGGGGCCCTTCTCCAAACTCAAGTAGCTGCAGGTCGATGATGCAGGACAGTGAAGCAGGAAGACCCCAGGCTGGTGGAGGCAGAGACACATGGATCTAAGGTCACTGGGAGCGTGGCGGGGTGGCAACAGTTCTCAGAGCCAGAGGTCCACATGCAGCCCACCCTGGAGGCAGACCGAGTCCCAGCAAGCAGGAAAACAAAGGGAGAGAGGAGAGAGAAAGAGAGAGTTTCCAGTGCCTCTCACTCTAATACAGAAAGGCTATGTCATAAAGGAGGTGCCATCAGGCTGAGATCCAGTGGTCAGGTTGAGTCCTGCCCTTACCCACGAGTGTCTAGTTGGCACAGTCCCATATCCCAGGAGGGAAGAAGAAGAAAGGGGTGTGTGTGTGGGGGGGGGGGGAGATCCAACAGATGTGACTGCCCATGTCCAGCCTACCTTCCCCGCCCCACGCCTGAGAGAGTAGGGGCCAGAAGAGGACATGGCCACAGTCTCCTCCAAACAAAATCAGAGGCATTGCTGAGGGCAGGAAGTGGCCTGAAGTAGACAGAGCAAGCCAGACCCGATCGCCTCCTCCCCTGGTCCCCTCCACCAGCTTGGAGCAGGCTCTCAGGCCCTGGTATGGGGCAGAGGCCCGAGCCTGGAGGTCAACGCTGATCCGGGCACAGAGTTTTGGTTTAGAAAAATGACAGTGACCTAGACTGCGGTCAAGGTGGGGTGACTCGGAGATTGCGGTGAATGCCTCCGAATCACACGGCCGGTTTGCTGTTCCCTGTCTTTTCCCTCAATGCCGTTTAAACACCATCGCACCAAGCGCAGGGGAGAAACCGGAACTCTTAACAGTGGCGGGCAGTTCAGCACATGCGCAATCAGGAAAGCCAAGAGCCAGCAATTCCACTCCCCTACCGAGACCCAAGCGATGCGCTTCTGGCCATGCGCGAGGCCGCCCAGCTCCCACCAGCGTGAAGGTGGCCCCGGGGGGGGGCTGTGTCGTGGCCCGTCACCTGCCATCCTGCTCCCCGGTGCATCATGGGGAACCGGGAAGGCATCATGCACCCAGAAATGAGCCAGACGCAGAAAAGCAAATGTTACCGAGTCGTAGGGAAGGCCAGCCGTCTAGAGGCAGCACAGACTGGGGGTTACCAGAGCCTGGGGGGGGCCAGGGAAATGGAAGCGACTGGCTACTGAGTTTCTGAGGGTGGGAGATGAAAAAATGGGGGAATAGACAGCGGTGACGCTGGCACAGAATTAATGCCACCCGATTGTACGCTGAATCGGATTTTATAGATATTTTGTCTCCCTTTTAAGAATATCAAGGAACTTGGGACAGCCCTGCCCCTGGCCCAGCCTCAGTCCCCTTCACCACAGAAGGGGGAGGGGGGCAGGGAACACAAAAATAAGAGAAGAGGAAGGGAGGGCAGTGTCAGTGATGGGTTCACCCCAAGCTGGAGTTCTGGGCAGAGGGAATGAGAGCGAGGCAGTCAAGAGGTCAAAGCAGAAGACTGGGTGCCCTGTGCTGTCCTGCAGCCTGGGGGCGCCCCTCTCAGCCTACTTCAGAGGGACAGGGAGTGCTTGGAAGCGCGGGAGTCTGTTTGGTGAAACAATTCATTCATCTGCGTCTGTGCTGTGATTAACCCCTTGGATAGCTTGGGGAAGAAAGGAAGAGAGAGGTCCAGTCACGCCGTGAAGGGACCTGAGTCCAGGCCACACCCTCAGCTGTCCAGCTCCCTTGCTGTCCAGGGATGCCTGGGCTCCCTGACTGTCCCGTTTCTCAGAGGGGAACACCGAGGCCTAAAGAAGGGAGGAGACGTTTTCTCACCTTAAGAAGAGCCAGTCTGTCTGGCCTCCAGACCCTCAGGACCTCCATGTCCCCTTGGAGGGTGGGCCTGGCCTGGGTCCTCTCAGAGCCCGCCACCCACCAGGCTAACGCTAAGAGCCACTCCTGTGAAGCCCCTTCCCTGCCTTATCCCGGGGTCCCCCTACAGGGTGTCCCTCCAGGACCTGGACTCCTCCTGGTTTGGTCAGAGAGAGAGGGGTCTCTAGACAGAGAAGCTCACTGCCTGGGGACGTTGGGGTCTCTGTCCTAGGACAAGGGTGACATGGGGACGTGACATGGCCGGCGGTGCTCAGGGTCCTGAAACAGCTCTCCACCACCAGCCCGTCCCCAGGTGTCTCCTTGCATTGCTGTGTGACCTTAGGCCAGTGACGGTTCCTCTCTGGGCCTCGTGCCCAGTGAAGGGCTACCAGCTCCAGCCGCAGCCTGGCCCTGCTGGGTGCACCCGCCCTGCCGCTGAGCTGTCTGGCTCCGCTCCAGAGAGCAGGGCAGGGCTGTCACATGCTGATCCACGTGACAGGCGGCGGCTGGGGGCTCCATCCCACACACAGGACCGGCCTCCGGGCCCCCGGCGCCCAGCGCATCAGGCTGCCGTCTTCCAAGCCGCCGCGGACGGGGGTCCTCTCTGCCCTCCCCAGGTAGGCAGAGCTGGCACCCCACCTCAGGAGGAGGCGGGGTGATGAGCCGTTCCAAGGCTGGGTTCCCTGGGGTCCATGATCCCTGGAGGCCAGGGCCCCAGGCCCAGATGGGGGATGACACAAGACCTTCCTAACCCACACCTGTAACCTGATCGTCCACCTGTCTCACCTGTAGCTGCCTGGGAGCCATCCCCCTTTGTACTGCTTTGTCAGGTGTGCTGTGTCGGGGGAGGGCGCCGCTGGGGCACCCAGGAGGGGGACTCGTGCCATCATGACCAGGAGAGGTGGGGGGGTGGGTGCTCATCTCCAGGAGACCCCCACTGTGGAGCGGGTCGAGTCCAGTGTGGGGGCCAACGGACCACCCCCCATGCTAAGTGGCCAAGGGCCACTCAACTCTGTGTCCCTTTCCTCAATCATAAAACATCAGGCTTGGGACGGGGGTGGTGCTGACGGTGGCTGGTCTTTGAGTAGGGTGGTGGGTGGGAGGGTGCTGGGTGGCTGGGGCTGGTCTTGAGGGGGGTATGTGGGGTGGGGGGGCAGGTCTGTGGTGTGTGTGTGTGTGTGTGTTGGAGCTGATTCGTGGAGATGGGAAATGGTGGGCAGCAGGCCTGGTTCCTGAGACGTCGTCTTCAAGTGTAGATAGGATAGGGAAACTGAGGCTCAGAGGAGGGGGGATTCAGAGGGGTTGGGAGCAAAGCCTCTTCTGCTGTCCCTGGCTCCCCAGTCCACCTCACACTGTGATGCCAGGGCCACGGTTCCCCAACTCTTGTGTAGGTGGTATTCCGCCCCCCCCCCCACGCCCAAACCAGCTCAGCTCTGGGGCCTGCTGTGTGGTTCTGGCCGGGTGCTAGGCTCCTACAGGAGTGACTCTGAGAGCCTCTGAGGGTGGCAGCGGTGAGATCTCAGCCTGCAGACTCCAGCCATCCCAAGGCCAGGCACCGGGCCAGGGCAGCTCCGCCCCGGGGGGCGGTCCAGCCTACTCATTTCATAACGGCTGGACTGCTGGGCAGAACAGGCACTCAGGAGGAAGGGCAGTCTGGCGGGACTCAGGTATGCCACCCCGGGAGACCTGGGCCACCAGCGCCACAGTGGGGGGAGGGGGGCGGTGGGAGCCTAGGACCTGAGCAGGCTCGGGGACTCAGGGACTTGGGTTGCTGGGTGGCCGGGCTGCTGGATGGCTGGGCTGCTGGCCACCACACACAGAGACCCTGCTTGTCTTCGAGGAGTTCAGGGAGAAAGGGGAAGGAAGGGCGGGACTTCCTGGTGGCCCAGCAAAGGGCTAGAAAGAGGGTGTCCTCACTGTAGCCTGGCCGGCTGCTCTGTCCGTCCCTCGGCGGCAGCCTTTAGCGGTGAGGGG
>PVJH01040956.1:0-15334 GCA_004026705.1 Nesogale talazaci
GGGGGGGGGGCCAAGGAATGATACGAGCTGGTTGGGTCCGAATTCCAGCTCCTATGTGGTCAGGGGGCAGCCAGGCAGTGATGATGCATACAAGTTTCCTCTAGTTCCTGAAGCCTTCCTCCCTGTCCCCCAACCATCGTGGTCCCAACTCTACCTTGCAAATCCAGATGGACTGGAGAAGTCGCACTGGCATAGAGGGGAGCTGGAGATATGGGGAAACCAGGATGGATGGGCCCCTTCGGGCCAATGTTTAGATTGGAGATACTGGAAGGGTGGTGAGAAGGGGGGTAGAGAGACGGAACCAACAGCAAGGATATATACACAAGCTCCTATTTGAAGGATGGGCATCAAAGGAGTGGGTTGGGGGAGAGGTCGGGCAGTGTACGATATGACCAAACAATAACAATGTATAAACTATTGAGGGTTGGAGGGGAGGAGAGGCCAGGGGAAGAGGGGAAAGAATGGATAAGCCGATACTCGGGGCTTAAGGGAAAAGGTGGACGATTGGAGAACAATAATAGAAGTGGACATGTGAGGGTGCTTGACGAGTATGCTTATTTATATATTGTGAAAAACGATGTATAAGCCCCCAATAAAATGATTGGAAAAAAAAAGGAAGGAAGAGAGAGAGAAAGTAAATGTGAGGAGGACTGGAAGAGGGGGAAAAAAGAGATCATGAAATATTATTACATAAATGCCATTATCTAAGCCCCAGTACAGACACCTGAAAGTTTTCTCAGAGAAAGCTTTTTTCATGATCTCTCTTTTTATTGATTGATTATTAATCATTTTATTGGAGGGCTCTTACAAGTCTTATAACAATCAACCATTCAGTTCTATTAAGTACGCTTGTACATATGTTGCCATCAACATTTCCAAAATATTTTTTCTCTATTTGCGCCCTTGGTATTAGCTCTTCTCTTATTCCCTCCTTCCCCTCCCGTCCAACCCTCATGAGTTCTCGGTCAATTACATATTGTTATTTCATGTCTTACACTGTCTGTTGTCTACCTTCACCCACATTTCTGTTATTCCTCTTCCTTGGGAGATGGCTATCTATCCATCTGTGTAATTAGTTACCTTCCTCTTCCCTCTCCCCCACCCCCATCATCCCCTCCTACTACTGTTCCTGAGGGGATTATCTGTCCTGAATTCTATGTGTCCAGAGAGCTCTTATGGGTACCAGCTTCTGTATTCTGGTCTAGCCAGATTTGTAAGGTAGACCTGAGACATGGTAGTGGGGGGCTATCTTTCATTTTTTAACCAAAATTTATTTCTTACTTGTTCCATAGATTAGAATATTCTAAAATTAGCCCAAAGCCTTGTGGATGGGCCATCCCCGCATGCAAAGGATCCACACTTCCTATCTCAACTCAATGTCATTTCAGTGCAGAACATGTGTCCCTGGCTAGGATCTGCTGAGATGTATCCAGAACAGTGCAGGTTTCTATGCTGCAAAGAATTTGCCTAGAAACAGTGGTTAAAAATGATTAATAGGTTCCCCAGACTTTTATATAAAAAAAACTCCATGCAAACTTGTTACTTCAGAGGATCGTGGTTATACTACTGCAATAAAGTGTTTCCAGAAAATGAAAAGAAATCCTAATAATATCCAAGAATGCTAATAAAAAGTCAGTTTCCCTCTGGACTTGATCAATGGACAAAGAAATAAGTAAATTCTGACTTTCAAAGAGAAGTATGCTTAAAAACTTTAGGCCCTATCTAAACACAAGAAAATACAAACGCCATAAGTTTTCTTTGATATTAAAGATTTATGCAGGACTAAAAATGTAATTACTGGTCATATCAATAGGAGAAAATCATTAATTTGGAGACCCTAAGGAACACTCCTTTAAGCTAACCCAACTTACTTTTACAATTCTAGACAGAATTAGAGCTATTTTTCCAAATGAAAACACTTCTAAATAAATCACTGTAATGATGTCACTGGGCAAATATTCACCGCAGGTGCTTTGTGGAAAGTATTTCGTTTTTCACACTGAAACTTACTCCCTCACTAAAGGTGTTGTAGACGTACACGTTTTATTAGAATCAACTGCAATCACTGAGTTTCGTTCTCAGGTTCCCCTCCCCCCCCCCCTTGGGTCCTTCAGATGGAGCAGAACACACCTCCAGCAGGCCAGGGATTCATGTGTGGTTTCGTGACAGTCGTGACAGCAGCAGTGGCAGTAATGTAACTCGGTCCTCAGTTTACTTGCACGAGATTTGAAGATTCCAGATGGCTAGCACCTTCCAAGACCAGGTGTCCGGTAAAGACAGGACTTTTCCACAACTATTATACTCCAAATATTTGGCAAACTGTTTACCAGCGTTTGTTATGGAAGTTAGCTATACCCCCTGTAGCTCCCAGTTACTTAAGACTTTTGTGTTGTCTGTGTTGTCTCACTACAGAGCTAACTCCCCTGCTGTTAGGATGAGGGTTCCCTTCCTCTGAAGCCTGTGTGCAGATTCACAAGCTGATGTTAAAGATATCTAGCCTACCCTGCTTAGCCACATCCAGGAGTCTGGTGTCTTGGCTCCCCACATGGGACCCTAATAGCCCCCTCTTCCTATAATGTGTGCACAGGGCACAACCCCTTCCTGTGACGTATGTCCTTACCTGTAATTGGGGCCTATGGCTCCAGAGGGTATATAGGGATGGGACATAAGATAGAAGTTCTCTCTCTCACCTCTCTCTTTCAGCTTGCCTCTCCCAAGCCTGCTTCATACCAGCCTACCTCTATCCAGCCTGCCCCATGTGGACCATCGAGTGGGGCTGAGGTGAGCATGTATCATGAAAGGATATATATGTAACTTGTAATGCTCTTTTCTCTCTCATAATCTCTATATCAGTGTTATACTAAAAATAATTATTGCTACACAACTCTCTGTTGAACCCTGGCTGTGAGTATATCAGGAGGCCGGTCGCCCCCTAATAACCAGGATTAAGGCAAATGGGAGAAGAGAATACAAGTGCCTGTCACTCTCCAAAGTTCTGGCCTGCCTACACAATGTGGATACACTCAAGTACCATTCCCAAACATGGAAACAAGACAGACTCAGTTTGGGAAAGAGAGAAGCTCTTGCCAGTTCTTAATTTTGCCAGTTTCCCTGGCTGATCTCTCAGCCACTCTGTCAGGCTAAAGGGAAACAAAATTACTTCTATTCCAAATTTCCTAAGAGATTTATTAGAAGGCAATTAAGGATCTTCTTTAAAAATAAGGACTAAGTATTTTCCTTGTCATTATGCTCTTCTAAGTGTATGTAGCACGCTGTCTAAATAGACAGGTGCTATCAAGTCAACTCTGACTTACGAGGACCCGTATACGACATAAAGGAAATGCGACCCAGCCCAGTGTCCCATAGTGTTGCAATGGATGAATGTTTGCGTTTATCAGGTGGCCCATCGTGTGACTCCATCGTATCAAGGGCCTCCTTTACCTTCTTTGGCCCTCCACCTTTTTAGACATGATAATGTTCCAGCGATAATCTGTCCTGATAACATGCCCACAGCAAATTAGTACGGGAATGTTCTTTTGTAGTCTATATGGTTGTCGTGAACTCATTTTCTAAAGTAAATCACCAGGCCTTTCTTCCTCTCTGCCTTCATCTGGAAGTTCCCTGAACCCTCTCTGTCATGGACCTCCTGCTGGTAGTTGAAGCACAGGTGCCATGGTTTCCAGGTCCTTAACAGGATGGGTGACAGACAGGCAGATGGAGGGTTTGCAAGCACTCCCTTCCAATTGGAGTTACCTGGGTGGCAACGTGTTTAGTTGTTTGCTTTTTTGTTTTCATTTTCCAAGCCATCTACTGCTAGAAATCCTGTTCTGTCTCCACAATAATACATTCAAAGCTAAAAGTCTATCTTTCCAACAAAAAAGTTGGGCCAAATGTCCCAACTATTCATTTTATTATCCCGACTTAAATGGAGGCAACACTCAAAGAGCCAAGTACCGTGGGTCAAAGTAAAAAATCTGAATATTTTCCTAAAGTCTATAGGAAGCTATTAGAGCATTTTCAGCCAGGAAGGATACAATGTGGTCTAGGTTTCAGAAATCTGTGCTGACTTCAGTGCAGAAAGATAAGAGTTGAGGCAGGCAGGAAGGAAGACGGTGAGTGCAATGGTCCTAGTCAGAAAGAGTGGACTTGGATGTAGTAATGACCAGTCAAGAAACTCACAGCTAGCTGTCAATGTGGTCACTCAAGGGATTTCACAGGAGTTGGAGGTGGGGTGGTCAGAGGCAGAAAAAGATCTAACATGATGTACACTTTCTTCGGTGGAGCCATGAAGTAGTTGAAGTTGAATGAACAAGACACAGCTGACTGGGCTCTTTGTTGATGAGGAAGTCTTGGAGGCAGATTTCTGAACGCAGGAGTTGGAAATCGGGAACTCTGTTTTCAAATTAGCCATATGATGTCGGACCTCTGATGTTGGCCAGATATTCATGGACAACACCAAATAGTCAGGTAGCTAGCTCAACAGTACTCTGAGTGATGATGGGACTGAAGACTGGGATTGGTCAGTCACCAAACACAGGTCCCCGGAGAGCGAGGACCTGTGAGTCCTGCTTCTTTTGTGTTTCTCACATGTATCAAACATGGGCTTTGTCCCAAAATAGGCGTAAGAAATACTCCTTCAGCTGAACTGAATGTCGTGATCTTCTTTAAAAGCACATTGTTCAGATCATTGAGCTGCCTTGGGATGGCTGGAAACACTCAATGCAATCCTCTACATATGCGTTGCAGTAGGTGAGCACATGGGAAAAGACAAGGAAGGAAGCCCTGTCTCATTCTGTGCCAAGGATTTGCTATTAGTCCGTTGAGTAACCATCACTCTTCTTTGACTTCTTCATCTCAAGCCTACACGGAGCTAACATTTGAAACTTATTTAGCAAATTCTTTGGAATTTGCAGTGAACTTCCCAAGCTAAATTTAGCACCAGAATGTCTCTGATTTATCAGGGCAGTAAGATGGAAGCAAAAGAGAGGGATTGTTCAAGAACCAGCTTTTCTCTGACACCCTGGATACGGAAACAGGTAGATTTCTTGATCCTGCTACTCTGGGAAAAAGCTATTCATTGTGGGGGGCGGGGATGGGGGATTTGGTTAAAAAAAAATAGATCCAATGCTTTTAAAAGTCATATTTGTGTTAGTCCAGGTAGACTAGAGAAGCAAATTCATAGACACTAATATGTGTATAGGAAAGAGCTTTATATACAAGAGCAATTAAATATTGAGAATATTGAGAAAACATCCCAGCTCAGTCCAGATCAAGTTCATAAGTTCATAGATAGACCATATATCCAATATCAATCTATAAAGTCCTCTTCAGATTCATGAAACATATGCAATGATGCCAATTGCAGAAAGATCACAGGCTGTAGTGGGTGAGAAGTCTTGTGGATCCAGTGGCATTCTAAGCATCTAAGTGGGCTGAGCCCCGGTGGCGTGGTGGTTGTGTGTGGGACTGGGGCCCACTCGGATGGAGGCTCAATTCCAGCAGCAGCTTCACAGGAGCAAAGGCTGGGCCTCCTACTTGCACCACCAGAGGGCAGTGATGTTCAAAAAAAAAAGCATCTCAGGGCCAGCAAGAGTCTCCATGTGGTTTCTCCAGCTCTCATCCCTGCATCAAGGTAGGTCTATGTGGCTTCTCCTCAGGGATGTCTTACGGGGAGTGAGCCAAGAGAGAGAAAGAGAGTGTGTCTCCTGCCTCCAAGTAAGAAATACAGGAATTCCCAGAATCCTCAGGAGAAGCCCAGGCCCACAGAAGGCCTTTGTGTGGCTATATCCTGTTTGACAGGCTAGCTTCCACCCCTATACTCTTTAAAAAAAATCATTTAATTGGAGGCTTATGCAAAACTTATCACAATCAATACATACATCTATTGTGTGCAAACCACATTTGTACATTTGTTGCCATCATCATTCTTGAAACATTTTCTTTCTACTTAAACCCTTGGTATCAGTTCTGTTTATTTCCCCTCCTTCCCCCCAAAACTGTTGATAATTTATAAATTGTTATTATTTTTGTCATATCATACACTGTCTGATGTCTTCCTTTCACCCACTTTCCTGTTGTCCGTACCCCGTGGAGGAGGTTATATGTAGATCCTTGTGACTGGTTCTCCCTTTCCAGTCCACCTTCCCTCCACTCTCTTAGTATCACCACTCTCACCACTGGTCCTGAAGGGATCATCTGTCCTGAATTCTCCATGATTTCAGTTTCTATCTGTACCTGTGTACCTCCCCTGGTCTAGTCAGATTTGTAAGGTATAATTGGGATCACAATTCTGTGTGTTTGTGTGTGTGTGTGTGTGTGTGTGTGTGTGTGTGTTGGGGGAGAGGGGAAGAAGCATTTAAAGGAGAGTTGCATGTTTCATCATTGCTACACTGTACCTTGACTCGCTCGTCTCCTCCCTGTGACCCTTCTGTAAGGGGTTGTCACTTCACCTACTGATGGGTTTTGGGTTTCCAATCTGTATTCCCCCTTATTTATAATGATATAATTTTTAGTTCTTTGATGCCTGATACCTGATCCCTTTGAGACTTCATGTTCCTACAGGCTGATGTGCTTCATCCATGTGGGTTTTGTTGCTTCTGAGCTAGATGGCTGCTTGTTTACTTTCAAGCCTTTAAGAATCCCAGTCACTATGTCTATTGATAGCCACACACCATCAACTTTCTTCACCATATTTGCTTATGCACACATTTGTTTTCAGCAATCATATCAGTACGATGGGCATGCAATGATATAATCTTTAGTTCTTTTATGACTGATAACTGATCCCTTTGACATGTCATAGTCATACAGTCTGGTGTGCTTCTTCCAAATTGACACCAGATCATGTTACTACCACAATATATTTTTTTCAAACTTTATTGTGAATTAGCTAAAGCTTTGTGGATCAGATCATTAATTTTACACTCAACAATTCACACGCACTAGGTACCAACTCATCTACTGCAACCCCCTAATGGATCATGACTTATTCCACTTCCTCCCTGTGTCTTCTTTTCCCATTCCTCCTTCTTTCCTAACCCTCTGGACTCTGTCCTTGGGTAAATGCTGCCCCTTTACTATATAACACTGGTTGATTATTCTAACACCATGAAGGTGTGTTCAGTTCCAGGCCAGAAGACCAAAGACTTGGGGAGTTTCCACCAATTCCTACCTGATTGGTAAGTCTGGTCTCTTTTATACTTTTTAGTATGGTTCCCCATTGTTCTCCCTGTCTACCTATGACTTTCTAACATGACCCATTTCAGAGCAGCTTTTAATAGGAGCCAGGCATTAAACAATTCTGGTTATAGAATTATGGAGGCTGATGTTTGCATGGCACCTTGGACTAATTGTTTCTGTATATCTTTCTAATGGCCTCACTCTTTTTCCTTCTAGAGCGGGAGAGACCAATCATTGCACCAGAGATAGCTGCTCATGAGCGTTTTGGAATCCAGTGAAGAATCACCAAAGTAGGATATAGAATATTGTCTTTCTCATCTAGGTATGACAATTGACCTTGGTGTCCTCTGAGTCTGAGTTTGATCCCAAAGGCCCAATGGAAATAGAGTCAGTATTACCAGTAACTTTGTAGTCAGTGAATGTCAGATTTACTTATTGATGGGTGGATGAATATATTCCTAATCCTCTTAATAAAAACATGTCATGTAATTTCAAATGTCAGCTATCTTACAGATAATAATTGCTAACCTAAGAGCAACACATTTTAAATCAAAGTATATTTTAATTTATTTCTGGAAAATGCAAGAACATTAGATTTTTTTTCCCATGTAAAACCTGGTGTGGACTTCTTGTTAGTGGTAGAGGCATACTCTAAGGATTACTTATCCAAAATGCTAAGGAGAGCACCGTAGGAAGCTCCAAATTTTCTTCAAATGAAATCACTGTACTGTTAGAAGGAAAACAATAATTGGAGAGTCTGTGTCCTGAAAGAGCTAAAGACCGGAAGAGGACATTCAGAGAATGTTCCAGGTTTTACAGATTCATACAACTGTAGACAATGAGTAGGTAATGCAGAATTATTCGAGATCTTCATCCCAACCATGGGAAGTGGATTTCAAAATTACAGTGTGGCATTTTTTTTTTTACCTTGTGTGCTCTATTTCCCACCCTCACTATTACCTGCCAAGAGGTCCCAAGAGGTAAACAAAACTGCATGAAACCAAGACCTCTTTGCTTTGGTCCTGCCTTGGTGTGCCATATCATACACTTAAAATGAGAGGACATAAAATAGTATCACACGTCTCAAAATATTTGATGCAACAAATTGTGTACGAATTTGTGAATGTAAAACTGGCCATCTGCTCTGCAAACCCTTACCCAGTTCACAATAAAACATTTTTAAAATGAGACTTTCCTAAAGGGAGAGGGAGTTGCACTACTCAGAGAATGAGAGCAAGGACACTGAAACATGTGTGTATAAATTGTTGGACTGCAACATTCACAAACTCACGGCCATCAAGTGAATTGTGGCTCCTCGTAAAGTGACCAGATTTTAACATTGGTAAAGAGGGACACGATTAATGGGGGGAAGGGTGACGGAGGGGGTATATGCCCTTCTCGTTCTCCCGCTGTTCCCACGCTTGTTGTACATTCTTTCCAAAAATCAGGACTTTTTAAAAACACCGCAGAACATGGGGAAATTGTTTAAAATTGGGACTGTCACGCCCGAAGCGGGACGTCTGGTCACTTTTTTTATGACCCACCAGGACAGGGTAGAGCAGCCTCTGTGGGCTCCAGAAACTGTCACTCTTTCTGGGAGCGGAAAACCTCGTCTTTCTCTTGAGGAGCAGATGGTCCTTTGCCACTGCTGACCTTGCAGTTCACAGCCCAGCACGTAACCACTACACCTCCAGGGCTCCTCTTCAATTGGCATACCGTATGCTATTGGTATATGGCATATTGGCATATGGTATTCTCACACTTAGGTGAAGGGGAAGGCAACATAGGATAAGGAGGTCAGCCAAAAAAGATGGAGGCAGAGAAAACACTAGAAGGCATGTAAGAGTTAGAAGCAACAGAGGCACCTGCTGTTCTAGACACAATCTGTAAGACATGATCCATGAGCAGATGCATAGATGGACGTGAAGATGGGCAGATGTGGCGTGGAGAGTGGGTATATACCCAGGAATATTATTATAGAGGATATTTATATATTCAAATTATCTTTGCCGCACCTAGATCCTTAAAGGAAAACATAAGGAAACTTCTTAGACGTAACCAAACAACTTGAGGGAATACGTTGCTGGGCCTGAAAGCTTGAGAACATGGTCTCAGGGCACATGACCAATCAGCATAAATAGTTCACCAAGACAATGCTTTCCCTCCTACTTTGACATGGTAACTAGGGTCTTAAAAGTGCCCAAGTGGCAACTACTGTTCTGTTCTTGTCTGAAGGGAAGAAGAACCAAGAAAATCAAGGACACATGGAAACAATTAGTCCATGGATTAATGGACCATGCAAACATCAGATTATACAATCCCAAGACCAAAAGAACTAGATACTCCCTGGCTATCACTACCAACTGCTCTGAAAGATCATGTTAGAACATCCTGGATAGAAAAAAAAATGTGTAACAAAACTCAAAATCCTTAAAAATTAAAAATTTGGGCTCTGAAGCCTGCAGGGACAGTTCTACCCTATCCTGCAGGGTCTCTCTGAGTCAGAATCACCTCAATGGCAGTGAGATTGGTTTGGAAGGTGGGGTGGGGAAGGCTGATGGGAAATTGAAAACACATGGAACTGGGAGAAGCGCTGCTACATTGTGGCAACTATAACGAGAGGAAACACATGTGTGGGAATTGTTGAATTGAGATAGTTCACGTCTACTCTGCCAACCTGGCTGAAAAACACATGTGAGTTTAATTGAAGTGGGGGAAGATGAATGACTCGGTGAGCCTTGCCTTTCTGCTTCTCCAGTCTCTTGCTGTCTGATGGATGGACCGGGGTGCAGCTTTCTTATCCAGTTCCCTGCTTCAGCTGGCAAGACCCGCTTCCTGCAAGACATCCCTGAGGAGAAGCCGCATGGACTTACCCCGATGCAGCCCTGGATGATGGAGAAGTCATTTGAAGGTCCCTGCCAGTGCTGAGATGCTGAGATGCTCCCTGATGCAGCTTTCCTCCTGCAGTCAGTGTCATTGCATGTGTTTTGTGAGATGGAGGAGGACTTTGTAGGTTGGTGTTGAACACATGGGCTGATGTTGGACTTGTGGCATGGACAGCACTGGGTTGAGATGCTTTCTGAACATACACTTACTTACCTTTTATAAAGTTCTTTATTTTATACATATAAGTTTCTGTGGATTTGTTTCTCTAGTCTATCCAGACTAACACATGAATGTAAAATCGATTTGCTCCATAGACCTTCACTCATTTCATAATAAAGCATAGATAAATGATACCACAATTTATTTAAAAAAATAAACCTGAGAATAAAATTTACTTTCGCTTTCCTCATGCTAGTCCTCCACTCCCACACTAAACAAACATTCTGATTTGAATAAGTGTTTGGATGGGTAATGCGCAATAATGGAGAAAGAACAAGCCTTGGATTCTTTCTGAAGTGAAAACAATGCCCACCATTTAAGAACACTAACAGCAAGTTGAAAAGTGCTTTGAAAAAATAAAAGTTAAAACTGAAAAAAATGTGTCAAGGAATTTCTGAGACTAGAAAACGATGCGTAATTTGCCAAATGTCTAAAGTTCAACAAGCAGCTCTTTTATGTGACTGGCGTATTAGCTCATCCCTGCATCCTGTTCTCTACATAAGTGAAGGAGCATTTTGGCAAAAAAAAGTGGCAGCAGATTCTTGGCTGTTCCCTTCAGGCTCTTCAGCGACCTTCTGATTTTGTGCTCTGAACAAGACCTTGTCCCATTGGGAGGCCCTCTTTCTCCATCGTGGATTTCCAGCACTGCCCCATTAATTGTGAATACAGTGGTGGCTTGTGTGTTGCAGCAGTGCTGGACATTAGACAACCAGAATTTCAAATACTGGCAGGATCACGCATGATGGCGAGGTCTCTGCAATGTTTCACTTCTAGATTAGTTTCCTGGTTATCCACTTCCAAAATGTACCCAATAGAAACGCTATGGGTCACAACAGACAATTTTCCAACAACGTGCTAGATGGTGAACCCCATAAGTTGGAAAGCACTGCAAATGCACAGCAATTTCAACAATGGATTCAAGTGTAACAGTCATCACAAAGATGCTATAGGAACAGGCTATATTTTGTTGTTGTCGATAGGGTTAGGGCTAGGTTAAGGGTTAGGGTTAGGGTCAGGGAATAAAAAAGAAAGAAAGAAAAATATGCATTGGAGCTGACTTAACAACACTAACAATGCCCCCTACCACATATTTAGTTTATCACATAAACAGAACATTCTATAGTACTTTTGATACTTCTATATTTACACATTAGGAAGATGTGGTCCAGAAGGATAAACTGACTTTATAAAACCCAATTCTCATAAATTGGGAAGTGAGGGTTTGCCCCAGATCTGTTTTTTAAGCACATGCTCTTATACACAGTCATGCAAGCTAAAGGCAAGAGACATGTGAAAGTAGTTTATGTTTGTAGGTTGGGAAGTGTTTACAGAGGCTAACTGCTTCTCTTCCTTATGTCTCATGAGCCCTTTTGAATAAGTAGCACCCACTAAGTTCCTGCCAGAGAAGAATCCACTGAACTATTTCTAATAGGAATCCACTGTGTTTATAGGGAATGAATTTTCCAAACATATGATGGGGTAGCCCCCAAAAAGATGATGCTCTTTTTTTGTGAGAGGCATAGTGAATTTGGAGTTAGTTTCACTGGGTCAGACAGTAAACGAAGTTTTCTATTTAGAGGTTCTGAAAATATTGCATAACAGTGTTCAACAAAAAAGGCCTGATTTGGTCTATCTAGATAAGATAGGTGGGATAAACAATCTGGAGGAGAAACCAACAGGACCAATGGATCCAGGGGGACATGGAA
Organism: Nesogale talazaci; assembly: GCA_004026705.1. Taxonomy (NCBI): domain Eukaryota; kingdom Metazoa; phylum Chordata; class Mammalia; order Afrosoricida; family Tenrecidae; genus Nesogale; species Nesogale talazaci. The sequence continues at coordinate 11,991 of PVJH01040956.1, forward strand.
GAGGGGAGGGGGAAAGAACGTTGGCTTTAACAAACCCAGGGACAAGGAAACAACAAATGTTCCAAAATCAATGGTGAGGCCGGTATAGGAGGCCTGGTAGGGCTTCATCAAGAGCAATGTAACCCAGAGGAATTACTGAAATCCAAGTGAAGGCTGGACCTAATAGCAGGACTAGAGGAAAGTATAAGGAATAGAAGATAGAACTAGTAGGCAAAGGGAATTTGTAGAGGTCTAAATGCAGTCATGTACACATGTAAATATAGTAATATATGATGATGGGGAAATCGATCTACGTGCATATATTTATAGGTTTAGTATTAAGGTAGCAGATGGACATTGCACTACCATTCAAATACTCTCTCAATGCAAGAACACTTTGTTCTATTAAACGGTCATTTGTGGCAGCCATATGTTTATGTTAATTTTATGATTGAAATGTAGGGGTGGAGTCTAGCCTGTTAATTTGGAGATAGCCAGTGAGTAGCCAATGAGGCCTCTATGTGGGCATGGCTTTCTCCTGAGACTTCTGGGAAATCTTGTGATATTTCCCTCATGAAGATGAGAAGCTATTTTCCCCAGTTGTTGGGAGTTAGTTCTCAGAGATGATGAATCATGGAAAAGATAAGATGGCAGCGTCCGAGAAGCTGGAGGAGCCAGAAGAGAGACCACATGGCTTTGCCCTGATGGAGCCAGACCTCTGAAGCTGGAGCAGCCACATGGAGACCTCCGGCAGCGATGAGTTGCTTCTGCTCTTGATGGACCCTGAGCCCTGGAAGTGAGGAGCCATGTGGAGACCCTGCCAGCACTGGGATTCTGCACCCACTGACCTGTGACTTCGTGAGTCCGAAGGAGACTTTATAGACTGATTTTGGGTATATGGGCTAATATCGGACTTATGACTTTGTACTGGACTGGGCTGGGGTCCTTTCTCCGTGTCCCATTCCTTTTGTATATAAACCCTTTCTTTATAACCATATGCATGTCTATGAAATTTGTTCCTCTAGTCTACCCGGACTAACACATCATTCTATGATGCTTTCCTTCCCAACACAATCACTGAAGATAAAATGGACACACAAAAAATTTTGGTAGAGTGCAGATGATGGCCAGCTATCAAAGGATAGAGCATCTGGGGTCTTACAGACTTAAAGTCATCTAGCTGAGAAGCAACAAGGCCCATATGGAAGAACTACACCAGTCTGTGTGATCATGAGGCATCAATAAGGTCTGGTATCAGACTTCGAAAAAAACAACAACATATCATTGTGAATGAGGGGGAGTTTGGAGTGGAGAGCCAAACTCAATCTGTAGGCATTTGGACATCTGCTTACAAAAGGGTCTCAGGGAGAAGATGAGCCAGTCAAGGTGCAGTGTAGCACCGATGAAATATATAATTTTCCTCTATTTCTCAAATACTTCCTCCCCCCACTATCATGATCCCAATTCTACCTTACAATCTGTCTAGACCAGAGCATGTACACCAGTACAGATAAGAGCTGCAAACACAGGGAATCCTGGACAAATAAGTCCTTTAGGACTAATAATGAGAGTAGTGATACCAGGAGGGAAAGGTGAAGATGGAGGAGCTAGGGAGACCCGATCATAATGATCTACATATAATCCCCTCCCTGGGGGATGGACAACAGAAAAGTGGGTGAATGGAGACATCAAAGTGTAAGACAAAAAAAGTGATAATAATTTATAAACTAGCAGGAGTTTGTGAAAGCTGGAGGGCAGGGAGGGAGCAGGGAGGAAAACGTGTAGCTTATACCAAGGGCTCAAGTAGAAAGAAAATGTTTGAGAATGATGATGGCAACAAATGTACAAATGTGCTTGACACAATGGATGTATGCATGGATTATGATAAGTTGTCTGAACCCCCGATAAAATGATTTTTTATAAAAATGGTAATGGCAGCATGTGTACAAATGTGCTAGATACAAATAATTTATGGATTGTTATAAGAAATGTAAGAGCCCCCAATAAAATGATTTATTTTTTAAAGGCGTGATTTATGGCAGGTGGGAGACTGATTTTACCACCACAATAATATATCTGCTTATGCAGGCATCTCTGTCTGACAGTCTGGGACAAAAAACAACATGCCTCTTTTGTTCCACACACCTTATTCAACTGATCTCACTCTGTGAAACTACTTTTTGTTTCTGCTAATGAAGAGAGACATAAAAGGTCAGTGATTTGACAGCATGTAAGAGGTGAAATAGAAATAGAACACAGGGGTGGGGGGGGAGACTGCTTTCAGCCATTCAAACAGATGAGTTTGAAAAAGGTTTCCAAGAATGGAATCACAGATTTGACAACTGTATTAACTATAATGGAGAGTACTTTGATGGTGATGAGATTGTTTTGTTAAAAAAAATTAAATACATAGCTTTGAAAAAATTATCCCATTTTTTGGTACCCCCTGAAGACCACACATGTATTTTTATTTGGGGTATTTTAAAAAATCAGTTTATTGGGGGCTGTTACAGCTTTTATAACATTCCATACATCAATTGTATCATTTTCTAAACATTTACTTTCTATTTGAACCCTTGGTATCAGCTTCTCTTTTTACCCTTCCTGCCCCCCTCCCACCCTTGTGATGCCTTGATAAATTATAAATTATTATTGTTTTCATATCTTTTTTAATGATTTTATTGGGGGCTCTTTCAGCTCTTATAACATTGCATACATCATCTGCATCAAGCACATTTATACATACACTGCCATCTTCAGTTCCAAATATTTTCTACTTGAGCTTGATACAAGCTCCTCTTTCCCCCTCCCTTTTTTTTTTAATAAATCATTTTATTGGGAACTCATACAACTCCCACCATGATCAATACATATGTCAATTGCATGCAGACCACATTTGCACACTTGTTGCCATCACCACTCTCAAAACATCATCCCTCCACTTAGGCCCGCAGTACCAGTTTCCCATATTCCCCCTCCCTCCCCACTACCCCTCTCTCATGAACACTTAATAATGCATAAATTTTTATTACTTTTTCATATCACACACTGTCCAATGTGTCCCTTCACTCACTTCCCTGTTGTCCATACTCAAGAGAGGAGGCTATATGTTGGTCCCTGAAATTGGTTCCCCCTTTCTATTCCACCATCCCTCCACCCTCCCAGTACCACTGGTCCTGAAGGGATCATCTATCCTAAATTCCCCATGATTCTGACTCCATTGTACATCCTCTGGTCTAGCTGGATCTGTCAGGTAGAATCGGGATTATGACAGTGAATGGGAGGAAGCATTTGAAAACTAGAGGAAAGTTGCATATTTCATTGTTACTATATTGTACCTTGACTGGCTCATCTTCTCCCTGTAA
>PVJH01040957.1:0-15360 GCA_004026705.1 Nesogale talazaci
GGAGGAGGGCTCTGGAGCCTCGTGGCAATGTGCACATGCAAGGCAACTGTATAGGAAACATGTCGACCAATGATGCCACGGGCACCTTGTTCCCACGGAAGGCCAGGCTTCGGGCACCTGCCACACGTCCTCCACAGGGGGCTGGGTGGGCAGGCAAGGGGAGAGGAGGGGAGGAAGGGGAGGGGTAGAGCGGGGAGGGAAGGAGAGAGCAGGAGACAGGAGGGGCGGGCAGGGCGCGTCGGACCCAAGGCAGCTAGCCCCGGGCAGGACATTGCTGGGAGGTTCCAGCTCCAGTGTGAATGGAGGCACAGTGGGCACCAGAGCAAAGCGCCACCTGGACCAGCTCCCTATGCACTCACTGCACACCCTCCACACACTCTGCACGGTTTGCCCTCGTTCTGCCCTATGTGTTCACACACGCACTATGCGCTCTCAGACACACCGAATGTTCTCTCTCCACGGCGCGGACATTTCTACGCACGTTCACGAGGCTTTTCCTGGGAAACTGGACAGACTAAGTACAAAGGGCAGGGAACAGCCCAACCATGCCCAGAATAAATGGTGACATGGGACTGAGATCCTGGAAGGGTAGCACAGTGGCTGCGGAGTGGGGAGCCTGGCACGGGAGCCAGGGTGTAGGCAGCCTAGTGGCAGTGACTGTAGTGGCACTCAGCTGCAGGGAGGATGAGTGGCCATGCACCCACTGGATGGGGAGAGTGCACCGTGCACTGGGAGAGGGGATTCAGGCGGTGGGGCCCACGACCCATGGATGTGGTGGCAGGTGGGACACAGGTATCCAAAGACCTGGGCACATCAGGGACATCCTCTGGGGGATTCAGGTCACATGTACCCTGGGTGGGCTGGAAGCACCCAGGAGACTGGCATAAACACATAGGTCAAGTCCAGGCCCTGTTGACCTCGTGACCTTGGGGCTGGGGGACTCCTGAAGTGAGAGCAATCACGCGCAGGTGTGGAGACCACCCAGAGAAGGTGGGCTCAGCCAGGAATGTGAGGAGAGGTGGCCACCAGGGCTCCAAGGACCAGCCAGGCCGACACCCAGGACACAGGCTGAGGCAAGGAAGAGGAGGACAGGCGAGGACCTGGAGCCGCCTGGGAGGAAAGAGGGGTCCCAGTCCCCATGGCCCAGAGAAGCGGAAACAGGCCCTGACTGGCCGGCAAGGCGGGGCAGAGGGTCTGGCACCCAGGGCTGCCGGCTGGCCAGGGCCAGGGCTTGGGGTCCAGCTCACCTTGCTCCAAGCCGAACTGCTCCAGCAGGCGGATCACCTGCCTGCTCAACAGCTTGGGGCTCAGCATCTGCGGCTTGGTGGCCGTCACCCCCGGGAACTTCCTGTGGAGAGAGCACAGTGCTGTCCAGCTGGCCACGCCGGCAGCCCAAGCCATGCTGTGTGCAGTGGCATCTTTGTCCCGAACACACACTCCGGGTTGGTCACTGTCGCATGCTGCCATGCTAAGCCCCTTCCTGGTCTTTCGACCAACATGAACAGGCGCTGGGGGTGCCCCGGGGCCCCGAGTCCTCCCTCGCCTCCCTCCTGCCCCCTCTGACGGCCTCAGGGGATGAGCGGGGTTTGCTGGTTCTGATATCTCACGGAGGGGGAGGGGGCACACAAGGTCTGCTCTGCCGACCAGGTCTGCCCACTGCAGGTAGAGTGGGGTGGGAGGTGGGGGGAGGGCCAGAGGGACCATGTGGAAGTTGTTGGGCATTTGGAGGGCCCATCACAGTGTCCACTGCCACAGGACCACATTCCACAGCGAGGGAATGCCCAGTCTGGCTAGTTTCCGTCTGTCCTTCTCCACTGTTCCCTGTAGGCGCTCAGATGATGTCACACTGCGGTCAACTCCCAGTGCCCCTGCCCACAGCAGCAGCCCCCTGCCCTGTCCCGGGTGGCCCCAAGTCTGAGCCCGTTGTGTCTCCCACTTCCTCTACTTTGCTGAGCTGCTTTGGCAGGCACGGTGTCCTCGGAACGCGGCCCAGGCGTGTGGGGGCGAAGCCTCGTGGGTCATGTCCCCAGGAGCGTGCGGGCCGCACTGCGCCCAGGCCAGGCCCGCAGATGACTTGCTGGCATTCCACCCGGTACGACTCTAAGCCTGACACGGCCTCTGCTGATTCCAGAGCGTGCCCTCTCGCCGGCTCTGTCTGAGCAGACTCTGCAGGAGCACAGTCTGGGGCCCGGAGCCCCATTCTTCACAGCCCCGTCCATGAGTGGTCAGCAGTCAGGCTGTCAAGGGCTTTGCATAACCAACAGGATGCAGGTGAACACCTCCCTGGCATCATTAGCTGTCAGCCATGGCCTGTCTGACAGAAACAACATCCCCCTGTGTTAGGTTGGGGCCAGTGATCCTAGGAGAGGTATAAAAAGATAAAAGTTTATATCAAGAAAAATGGCTCATGCAGTCTGGAGTGGGTGAATTGAGTCCGGTTCAAATCTATGAGTCAGATATCCAGCTGGAGGCGCTTCCTGATGACAGGTCTTCAATTCCTGAGGAAGGGACCTTAAATTTCTGGTGGATACCAGCAGATGGGCCTGTGGCTGGCGGAGTGGCAGAGAAGGGGTTGACGGCCCTGAGGCTCCTTTGGCCAGAAGGCACTGCAGCAGTCCGCCTTGAGCATCCAGAGCCAGTGGGAGCTCCAGGGCGGCCGGCAGTTAGCTCCAGGACTGAAGATGGGTGTGACAGATTCGGCATGGGCCAGGAAAACGAACCTCTCCCACGGTGACTACCTAAAGCTCAAGTAGGCCATGCCTGCAAGGGGTGGGTCGAGTAGAGGGCCGTGGGCAAAGAGGAGAGGCTGGGCACCGTGCTGTGTCTGCATCAGCGTGGTCCGCCTGTCCATCGTCCATCGTCCACGGGTCCCTCTGGGTCAGGGCCCACAACAGAATGAGGGGTAACTGCTTGGCTCACAATAGCGCCCATCATGGAGTTGGCTGCATTCGGTTTGATTCGGTTATGGGGGGGCCTCGACGGCCAAGCCACTGAGGACCCTGGCCCAGCTCCCTTGACAGAATCCCCGGCACTCTTTGCTCTGCTGTCCTGTGTCTGCTGCGAGGGTTCCGGGTGATCGCCAGCAAACCTGGCTGGCACTGATGCCAACGGCCCTCGTGAGTGAGGCTGCTGGCAGGGTGTGGCAGCAGGCTCCTTGGTGTCCGGGCACGGCACCCACAAGTGGCACACCTTTGCTAAGGCCGCTCGTGGGTCTCCTACCCAGTCCCTGAGCCTTTGGTTTTCATGGTGACTGTCGGCACTATGTGGGCCCCCCTGACTGTCACTGGCTCCTGGCCATGGGTCGCCCCTTGAAGGGCTGCATGCCGGCCGATCCTTTCTGGGGCACGAGTCTGGGTACGCCTTCTATGGGCTCCTGTGGTCTCAACATTGAACTCGGGGCCTGCATGGTTCCACCAGTGTTTTTGACCTTCATGGCCGCCCTGTGAGCACACAGTGTGTCTTCCTGGCATTTGGGTTTGAATTTCCTGGAGGCTAATGGCACTGAGCGCCTTTCCAAGTGCTCGTTGTTCATCCCTGCATCTTCTGCCCTGACGTTTCCAGGCTGCCTGCCCATTGGTGATTGGGTTCGTCTTCTTGTTCCTGGGCGGCGACAGTTCTCTATGAGTTCTGCAGACTAAGCCCTTATCAGCGGTATGACTTCCAACATGTTCTCCCATGAGATGAGTCATCCTTTCACTCTCAACAAAACTCCTGGAGGCACCCCAGTTTAAATGTCCGGAGAAGTCCGGTCTGTCTCCACTTTTGTCGCTAGTGATTTGGGCACCCCACCTTTGAAAACGTGGTGCTCCTGGTTTTCACCCAGTGACCCACCTGAAGTGACTTTCTGTGGATGATTATGAGGTGGATGGGCTGGAGCAGAGCCCGTCCAGGGTCACAGAGGAGGAGTACTTCCTCACCAAATGGATTCACCCTTATGGAAAGTCAGTTGACCCTGTCTGTCGGTATTGTTGGACTCTCAACTCTATTCCTCTGGTCTACAGTTAACACATTTAAACATTTTGACTGTCATCACAGTCACGCACACAGACAGTTGAATACTGAAAAGAGTCTCTGCAGGTTGAAGAGAAGGCTGCCTCTGTGGCCCCGTTCGGGAGCTGCCAGCTCCTGGGGTGGCCCAAGAGGCCTCACTGCTTCCAAACAAACCTAGCCGTCTCCTGGCCACTGTGGTTCAGGCTAACCCCCGACTTCCCAAAGACTCACAGAAAACTTGTCAGAGAAACGACGGCAGGTCCAGGCTCCCCAGAGGTCAACGAGAAGACCTTGCGTGGGCGCATTCGCAGGCACATGCCCTTTATAGATTAAGACACTCTCTTCTCCATGGGGCTCCCTGAGAGCTTTAGTCATGAATAAAGTCTGAATTCTCTCTCTCTCTCTCTCTTTTTTTTTTTTTTTGGCATCACTGCTCTCCGGTGGTGGGAGTAGGAGGGCCAGTCTTTGCTACTGTGGAGCTGCTGCTGGAATTGAACCGCCGTCCCAGTGTGCCGCAGTCCCGCGCACAACCACGACGCCACCGGGGCTCAGCCCATTTGTATCGTTTTATTGAATAAACTGATTATAGTAAAGTAGATCTTTTGAATAGTCTTATTAAACAAAATGAACTCAAAGTTTAACTTTTTTCTCACAAAGAGATTTTAGACCCAGATTAAATCATTGACAAGTTTTTTCAAACATGTTAGAAAGGAATTTTGGGGCTGAGCCCCGGTGCCGTAAGTGGTTGAGTGCGGAACTGCAGCCCGCTGGCTTGGCGGTTCAAACCCAGCGCTACCAGGTGGGTAGCGCTCACGATCACCAGAGGCAGAAATGCCCACAAAAAAAAAAAAAAAAAGGAATTTTCCCAAACTTTCAGGAAATATTTTAAAAAGACACATTTCAACGTGTTTTATTTGGCAGCTTGAATCCTGATACCAAAACCCGAAAGACACATATGATAAAGGAAAGTTAAATTCCAATGTCTCATGAATATAGATAAAAAATACTATATACATTATTAATTTAAAATAATATAGTAAAAGGTTAAAACACCCTGATCAAGTGGAATTTATTTCAGAAACTCAATGCTAATTTAAAATTAAAAAAATGAATCGGGCTAAGCCCCGGTGACGTAGTGGTTATGCGCGGGACTGCGGCCCACTGGGATGGAGGTTCAATTCCAGCAGCAGCTCCACAGGAGCAAAGACTGGCCCTCCTACTCCCACCACCAGAGGGCAGTGATGCCCAAAAAACAAACAAAAAAAATGAATCATTTAAGTCTCCCATAGTGACACAATAATAAGAGCTATGTTACCTTGCCTGTAGATGCAAAGAAAACACTTTGTAAGAATTCAGACTTGGGGCTGAGCCTCCCACTCCCACCACCGGAGAGCAGTGATGCCCAAAAACAAACAAACAAAAAAAAAATGATACAAACGATCTTTCTTACCTATGACCAGTTTTAGTAAATTATCTTCCAAGATTTGGTCTCTTTCACTTACATTGTCAACTATATCTGCATCAAGAGGTAGACGGCCTGCTCTTATGGCCAGAGGAAGTCTGGAGTGACCTCCCCTGTAATCACTATACCCCCAGAACTCTCCCTAATGAAGCAATTTGCTTTGGTCTGTTTTCCATAACATAATCTGTATATTTTATTTCTTTCTTTCTGGATCACCTGGACCTGAATCAGTCATTATTTTGGGATTGTACGCCCATGCCTTCTCTCGGTATTCACAATTTATCATTAATTACTGGTGAGTTGTGTAGAAGAGCCTTCTTTCCCTACCTCGCAAGAGCAACACTCATAATCATGAAAAGAAAAGGAAAACCGGGCACTGTGCCCCACCCGTCACTCCGCTTGACTTTCGGTCGTTGGCACACACAGCTACTGTTTCTTCCAGAAGCGCAGGGCGCTCAGAAAAAAGGTGCTGGACACTGGGCAGGGTCTTGGCTGGGGTGTCACTGATTCTAGCTACAGAACTGGACAGAGTTTGGGTTCTTTAATGAAAAACTATCTCAGAGTAAACCCAACACCACAGGGTCTTCCCTACCTTCTCACTTTCCATGCCCACATCTGTCTCTTCTTCACAGTAGAAACCAGAGTGCCCTCTCTCCTGGGGAAGTCTCGCCTGCTGTCTGGATTTGTGAGCACATAATCCATGCTTAGTCCGTGTTTCGAGTAAAGTAAAAGCATCCACGCAGCTCTGCAGCCAGACCCAGCCTCGGGTCCCGTCGACCCACGAGAGGGGTGGTGAGGTGGACAGTGAGGTCACAGGTTTGGGCAGAGAAGGACCTGTCCCCACCTCCAGGAGTGGGCCTGCCCCACGGACATGTGGCCAAGAGGGTCAGCTGGATCTGAGGTCTGCTTCACCTCAGCCACAGTGACCAGGCTGCACGGGAGGCCCTGTCCTTCCAAAGCTGCCCCCACCCAAATGCAGACCAGGCATGTTCGTCCTCTGCACACACGCATGCACACGGTCATGCATGCACACGCGCACACGGGCACACACACACTTGTGAAAGAATGCGTGTCCCCACGCAGGCACACGGGCCTTCACGAGTCCCCCCTGGTTCCCGTCAGCAGGGCCTCACAGAGCTCTCAGGGACAAAGGAACGCGTGTGTGGGTGAGCACACCTGGGGCGGCTTTGGCTTCTCCAAATAGAGCTGCCTCTCCTCCCAGGAGGCAGTGGGCTCCGGCCGGCCCAGGCCCCTGCTCCCCAGAGGGCCCAAGCCTGCCCCTGTCTCATGGCAGTGCCTCTTGGGTTAGCGTGCAAGGCCACCTGCCGGCCTTGCAGCCAGGGCCCCCGCGCCCATCCCCACCCTCACCCCACCGGGGCCTCACCGGGTGACCTCGAGGATGCTGAAGCCGGGCTGGCACCAGGAGTCCAACAGCACCAGCAGTTGCCTCCGCAGCTCCGGGACGCCGGCCGTGTACCGCTCTACCAGGCTGGTCTTGTTTTGTAGCAGCAGTGGAATGGCCATCTGCAGCGGGCACAGTCAGGCCAGCACCCACAGGGGGTTTCAGGCCTCAGAAGGGCTGCAGGTGGTCCTCGCAGCAGCCTGTCCTCTTCAGGGCAGGGGCAGGGAGTGTGTGTGGTGCGTCCTGTGTGTGTGTGTGTGTGTGCGCATCTCTGCCAGCAGGTTCTCTGAGCTCTGAGCTGATGCCCCCAATGTGTGGGCACACTCACATGGCCTCTACTTGGGGCCCCTGCCCAGGCCTGGCCACTCTGTGTGGGGACATCCGGCTGGCTTCTGGCAAGGAGTGGGACGCAGGCTGGGTGCATTCTCAGCGGGCAGCTTCCCCAGAGGACCAGGAAGCTCTACTGCCCCCAGCCCAGGACACCCTGGGCCCCCCCACCCCCACCCTTAGTCGGGAGACCCAGGACACAGACCTTCTCCAAGTCCAGGTGGGGCTGCAGCTGGAGCTTCATGCTGAGCAGAGCAGCCTGGCAGGGACAGGGGAGCGGCTGGAGCTACCCCTCACCCCCACTCACAGAAGGAGACCACCAAAGGCCCTGTCCCTGCTGGGGAGGGGCAGGTATCCCCTCTGGCACGGGCGGAGGGGCTGCCCACTGCAGGGGTCCTTTGTGGGGCCCAATGGACCCACATGGGTGTGGCAGCGGGGGAAGGCGGGTGGGCAGTGGGACGGGTGGGCAGGGCTGTCTCCAAGGTCCTTCCTGGCCTCATACCAACAGAGCAAGCCACTAGCACTGGGGGGGCGGGGGAGGAATCAGAGTGCCGAGGGAGGGGCCACGACACTGGGGAGAGGGTCACAGGCCTGGGGGAGGGGTCATGGTGGGAGAAGCATCACAGCACTGGGGAGGTGGGGCAGGGGGCTCACAGCCCTGGAGTAGGGGAGCTAAGTACTGGGGGAGGGAGGTGGCCAGAGTGCTGAGTAGCAGGGTCTGGCACCACCCACAGCCCACCTCGGGCCACGCCACACGTACACTACAGTGTTTCCCGTGTGCCAGGCCCGTGGGCACAAAAATAACGTGCGGGCCCGCCCCCTCCAGAGGCCTGGGAAAGGTGCCATCCTGTGGCTGTCCAGGGTGGGAGCCCAGAGACTGGGCCTCTCCTGCAGGGGTGCTGGCCGTGTCCAGGAGTCCGCCTCCAGTGAGTGCAGCGGCGGCCTCCAGGTTTGGCTGGATCCGGGGCTCAGACAGATGCTGGGCATGGGGAATCCTCCTCAGGGAGCCCCTAGCCCTGAGGGCCACCATCTCCAGGACCCTGGCCCCAGAGCCCCAGTGGCGGGGGTGGGTGGCCTCCAACCCGCTCAAGGTATCCAGGTCCCTCCTCTGCCTGCGCAGGCCCCTCAGTGCCCACTACCCCACGACCAGGCCTCCCTCCTGCAGCGCAGCAAACCCTGGCCACAGGGGCCCGCTGTGTCCACGCAGGGGGCCTGGTCGGGATTGGGGTGAAGGGCAGGCTGTGCCTGGGACCCCAACCCAGCTCAGGTGAGGAAGGGAGCTCTCAGGACGTCACTCCCACCAGAGAAAAGTGGGCCCTCGGAGGGACCCCACACGCCCTTCATCACCCCCTTCCTTCAGGGTGCACGCCTGCCCAGCCCTGGAACCTCCTCGCCGGGAGCTCAGGGGCCCCAGGCCCGCTCTTGGCAGTGTCGCCCCACCCTGGCCATCTGGCAGTCACTGCCTGGATTGCAGCAAACCCACTCCCCACGCCGGGTTCCTCAGCAGGGCTGGGCAGGCCACTGGGCACGAGAGGTCAGGCTGGAGGCAGCTGGGGACCCTGGACCCCTGCTTTGGGGAAACCTGGTGAGGGCTGGGCCAGGGCACCTGCAGCTGGCTCCGCCGGCCTGCCCAGCGCAGCCCCCTCCGAGGGCGGAGCCCCCCAGCAGCACCAAGCACAGAGGGTGCCCCGGGAGGGGGTCTTGGAAAGCACTGCAGTCTTTCCACCTTGATAAGATGTGTAAGAAATGTAAATAAAATAACCCCGGGACAAAGGCGGCCATTCACCCCCCGCGGGCCGCCGCCCCTCGACGTGAAACACCGCAAGCTGCTAATCCGAGCGGACAGGCCTGAATGCCGCTGGAGCGGGCCCGCGGCACCGCCCGCCGGGCGGCCCGGACAATGCCCCTGCACGGGCGGCCGCGGACAAGGGCCCCCTTTGTGTCTGGGCTGCCTGGGGGCGGGGGCGGGGGCGCATTCAGGCGCTCTGTGAAAGCCTGCGTGTAACTCAAGACTTCGGGAAACCCGAACCGCCGGCCCTAGCCGGGCCTGCGCCCCAGAAACGCCCCTGCCCCCCACGGCAACGCCCACCACCCAGGTCCCGCCCCTCACCCGCTCCCTGCGCCCTGGCACTGCCCACACCACAGCAGACCCTGTCAGGTCAGCTTACATCCAGCTCCTAGCCTGACCTGCCCCCCCACCCCACCCCCCCCCACCCAGCGGAGCACCAGTGCCCTACAGAGGGCGGGGGAGGAGGAGTGCCAGGCCCTCACCCCTAAGGCCCACCCAGATTGGCTGCTCCCTCCCTCCACTTGGGGGTCACACCGTCCCAACTTCTCACTGCATGCCGTTGGACTTTTGTAGTGCCCTTCACCTTGTGGGGTGTGGGGGTCCCCCACACCTAGGGTCCCACAGCTTCTGGGATGGGCTCAGAGGGTACCCCAGGGAGGAAGGTCAGAGGTGACAGCTAGCAGTGAGCCACACCGAGGCCTGGCCTCTCCATGTCCAGGAGGCCTTCTTTGGGGCAAGGAAGAGGCTCTCATGGAAGGAGGACACTGATGACCACAGGGTCCAAGACAGGCAAGGGGACGGGTGCTCCCCGTTGGCGCCCCCAGAGGCTCTCCACTGGGGCACCTGCACTTCTTGGACACACCGACTGGGTCCTGCTGCAGTCTCTGTGTCCCTCCCTACTCCCTGCGGGCTCGCTGTGCCTGGCCCGGCCTGGAGGTCCCAGAGTCTGTGCCCAGCGGGGGAGGGGGAAGGGGGGAACCAAGGCGTGCCCCGCCCACGGAAGCTGAGCAGGAGGCCCCGGCCTGGGGACAAAGTGCAGCCTGTGGATTGACACGGATGGGGCAGACCCTGAGAGACTGGCAGCTGTGCACAGAGCGGCCCCACATGCCACCACAGTACCGCTGCATTAAACTAGCACCAGGGCAGGCTGTGGTGGTGCCAGGGGCCAAGCCGGGCACCACGCTCACCTCCTTAAACTTGCCACAGTTGTGGAGGTGGTCCACGTGGTCCAGCAGAAGACTCCGGTCGGCGGCCTGCAGCTGGAAGATGCTGATGAGCGGCTCTGTGAGGCTGAGGGGGCTTCCAGCGAGGACCCCAAGTGCGCGGACCTGAAGCTGCCTGAGCCGGCCACTGCCCTGGAGGACGAGGCAGACAGGGGAGGCTCTCAGGGCAGGGCCCCCGTCCTCGAGCTCCTGCTGCCCATCCACCTGCAGGGACCTGGGTGGGGCAGGCCTGGTGGGAGACACGCAGCCTCGGCCCGAGGGGTAGACGTCCAGGGCAAGAGGGCCGGGGGACCCTGTCAGGTCAGGTCCTTAGGGCTCGTGTCCTTGGGCCAGGCCTCCTGGGCAAGCTGCAGGGAGGCCGTGACGTGGGTGTGTGGGGCCGTGGTGGCTTACCGTGGCCAGCCCAGGGCACAGCGGTTGTGCCTGCAGCCAGCGTTGCAGCTCACAGGCCACCCAGGCTTGCAGTGAGTGCCCAGCCTGGCCCCTCTCCAGCATGTCCAGGAGTCCTGCATGTGGGTCGTCCAGGGCAGCAAAGCCCCGCCAGGCTTCTTCCCGGAGCTGCGGAGACACCCAGGAGGTCACTGAGGCGGAAGTCCAGGCAGCCCCTGCCTCTGCCTGACTGGGTCTGTGCTGGCAGCTAAGTGTTGGGGCTCCTGGCACCACGGAGTTCTGCTGTGCTCTGCTGCACCCCAAATCCAGGGCCAGTGGTCACTGTCTGAGAATCATGCCTTGGGAGGGAGCTTGTCCCAGGGCTAGAGAGAGCTGCCCTTTGTTCAGACGGCAGCGCAGCATGGACAGTGACCACTGGACAGGCCACATCACCTGCAGCTCCACCCATGGGTGACCATGGTGAGCCTCCTGTCCCAGCCAGGAGGAGGGAGCGGGAGCAGGGTCTCTGGCCTCTCACAGGGTGGGGTGGGGAGATGGCAGACCTCCCTGGAGCAGACAGCTGTGTCCTCCTGCCTGAGTGCAGCCTGATGCTTAGCCACTATGCCACTCGCCGGGTGAAGGGTGCCCTCAGAGAGACAGAACATATCCCAGGGCACCCTCCAGGAGGGCTCAGAAGTCTCAGGGTGCCTACCTGCACCTCACTGTCTGAGCTTGGCCCTGCACCACAGGACCACAGGAGGCCACCTGGAGGTCACCTCACTATCCGGGTGACCCCTCTGCCACCCCAGCCCCACTGACCTCTCCACTCACCGGGCCATGAGCCTCAGTTCTCCTCGTCTCTCTGGACCCCCATTGCTCCCTGGTCCTGTTTTCACCCTGGGTGAGCATGGCTCCCCAGATCTCCTCGGCCCCGAAGCATGGGCACAGGCCTTCCCCAGCCTGAGGGGACAGCTGCTTCCCAGATCCCCGAGCATGGGCAGTGCTTCTCCTGGGAGTTCTGGGAGCCCCCCGCAGCAGTGCGCCAAGATGACTGGATCCCAGACTGAGCCGCTGTGTTGGAAGGCAGTTCCTTGACCCACGGACAGGAAGCATTGCAGAGAAAGTGACCAGCAGAATATCCACACTCTAGAATGAGGTCACTGATGTGCTCACGGCCATCCAGCATCAACTGCGGCAGGATGCGGACGGGTGGTGGTGCAGGGCGGGTTCAGAGGAGGCCGGGGAGCGAGGGGCTTCCTTGCTGACGTCAGAGCAGAGAGGACCAGAGAGATACTGACTTGGGGTCCTTGGCTATGCACAGGCCTCCGAGAGTGTGGAGCTCCACGAACCCAAGGCCCCCTCTAGTCTGGTAGGCAGCTGTGGGGAGACCAGGAGGGGCACCCGGGACCCTGTGGACAGGTTCACTGGTGTGTCGTCCTGTGACTGTGGTCGGTCCCGACCACAGCAACCCGGGGCTCGACAGAAGGGAAGGCTGTCCTCACCGCTGCTCTGATGGGAGAGCCCAGAGTCCGCCGGGGCAGACACTGCCCAGTCCCGTGGTGTCAGGCCTTCTCCTGACAACAGGCCTCCGGCCTGGGAGAACAAGCCCTCGCAGAGGCAGGGCTCTGGGTGCCAGCCAAGCACGCCCTCCTTCCCACCCTGCACCTGCCTGTCTCTCTGCTGGGCCTCTAGACTCGGGCCTGGTCTCACCAGCTTCCCAGAGGATAAGGAGGGCCTCACGCGGTCAGGCGGGCGGACGGATGAATGGTGGCCTGGGGCTCCCCAGCAGCCGCAGCGGGAGCCATCTCCCTGTGCTGCCTGTGTCCAGGGGCCCCAGACGGAGCATGGGGGTGGCTGGCCACAGGAGCCTCCTTAGCACCCACCTTCCTGGGATCTGTCTGGTGTTGGTTGTCTCCATGCGGAGGAGGAGCCTGCCCCATCGCTGAATGTCACTCAGGGGCCCTGCTGACCCACTGGGCTCTGTGCTGGGCTGCTCCAAGGGAACCCGAGGGCAGGGCCTCAGGGCAGCCTTTGCTTTGGCATGACACCTGTGCTCCGCGGCCACCAGGGGGTGGCGTTCCACCCAGCGGAGCAGGGGCCGCCCTGGTGAGCAGAAACCCTCCTGGCTCTGCTGTGTCCGATTATGAACACGCTGGAGGGAGAGGTCCAGGAGAGGAGCGGACAGTGCGTGGTGGGGGTGGGGGGCCTGAAGGTGCCCAAGGGAGGCGGGGACACTCGGACTAGTCCGGGAATGAGCTCCAAGAACTCAGTAGCCCAGTCCTGAGACCTGTCCAAGCCGCTGCGGCCTCGGAGGCCACTGCAGCCATGCCCCTGCCAGGCCTGGCGGGCTAGCTGAACACTGGGCAGGCTAGCCCTCCTCTGCCCCCCGGGGCCAGCTCTGGCCAGCAAGATGGGGGCAGAGGTGACGCTGCAGCCCCTCCTGGCAGGAGTCCACCCCCACCCCAGTCAGCACCGAGACTGCTTCCACCGAGCAACCACAGAGCAGGCCCTGATGAAGCCCAAGCCTGGCCAGCTCGGGCCCACCACGCCCTGCCAGCCAGTGCAGGGAGCGAGAGACCCTCAGTCTAGAAAGAAGACAGGGAGGGGTGCCCGTATGGTCACCTCCACACGCCCGCACCAGGCACAGAGACAGGCCTGGCCAGCAGTAGAGCCACTGGGCAAAGCTAGGGCGAGAGAGAGAGAGAGAGGGGGGGGGGGGGCTGTAAGGAGAGCAGTGCCTGGCGGCCGCAGGAAAACATCACTGGCCACCCCCACGCCCACCCTGCCCCGGTCCCCAGCAGGCAGTTGTAAGCGGCTGTGGCCAACACAGCTTGGGTCCTGGTTCCTTGCAGCGCCCAGTGGATGGGCATGCCATAGCCCCCCATCCTAGGTCGGCCATGTGTGCGGGGGCCCCCCACACTCCAGAGAAGTCACTCCCTCACCTGCTGCTGCTCCTTTGTGGGCCACCGTGACTGCAGCGCCTGCAGGAGGCAGAGCGGGTCTCGGCCTGGAGGGACGGGAGGCAGACATGGTAATGACCCACAGAGGCCAGGGGAAGCCAGCTCCACTCCTCCCCATGGCCAGCAGCCTGCTCTGGCTGGTGAGACAGTGTCCCAGCCTCCCGGCCCCTGGTCACTGTGCTGATGGCTCTCCCAGTGGCCAGCTCTGGCCCTGGTGCTCACTGGACGGCTTCACCAGCAGCTCGGCCTCACCTTTCAGCGCACTGGCTGTGGCAAGGAGGGGATGTCGGGCCACCAAGTTCAAGCCCCAGTAACCATGCTAAGGCCTCCATGTCAAGTTACAGCACAGCTCACTCTCAGCATTCACCATCCGAGGCCTGCCCGCGGTTCCCTCCCTCCACCTCCCCCAAAGCCCACCCACTCCAAAGCCATCCTGCGACCACAGCCTCCACAGTCACCGCCACAGTCACAGCCCTGTGGCCAATCTTGGAGTCCCTTCAGTCCCCTCCACCTTCCCTACTCGGTGCCCCCTGCCCCCCCTCCCAAGGCAGAGGGGCAACAGCAGTCTCCACAGGGAGGGAGAGGCTGTCCTCTCTCGGGGTGAAGGCTCATTAAGGGCTCATTGTCTCCATTGCTCCTGTCTGCCCCCAGAGGGCCACAGCCCACGACGGGCACAGCAGGTCCAGTGGAACCAGCCAGCCAGGCAGGCTGCGCCGACTCAGGACAGAGGGGCGGGCCGTGTCCCCTCCCAGAGGGCCTGCACCCACTGTGATCGTTGGGGACACAGCCCCACTCTCCCAGTCCACACAGGGAGTCCCCAGGAGCTAGGGACCGAGCCTGCGCCAGGCACCCCTGCTAAACCAGAGGCCTGCCTTACAGCTCTCCTAAGAAACAGGCCCAAACACCGATAGACAGCCGTGGAGAGCAGAGCATCAATCCGGAGGCGGGGGGAGGGGGGCAGATGCAGCAGAAGGCAGAGACTGCCACGGGGAATTCTGGGACTGGCATCACTGGTCTTGACTGGGTGGCACTGCCCACTACTCCACCCCTGTGCCCCATCCATCCTGGCAGCAGAGCCTCCCCTCCCCACCCCCCACCCCCAAGAGAGCAGGGCAGCACTCCCAGAGCTTGTTCCTTTGTGAGGCCCCATGACCCTGTGAGCGCCACGGGACGCCCCACCCAGGGTCCCACAGGACCCAAGGGGAAGGCTTTGGAAAGTCTGAGGTGCAGGCAGGGGTGGGCGCAGGGCATAGGCAGGGGTGGGTGCAGATGGCTGTGGATACAGGTGTCTAAGTGGGTGCAGGTGTGGGCGCTAGGGTCGTGCGTGGGTGGAAGTGGCCGGAAGTGGCTGGGGGCTAGAAGGGGGGCTGGAGGTGTGGCAGTGATGGGGGCTGTACCCCTCACGGCAGGGCGATACTGACGCACATCTCAAACAATCACTGGCTTCCTGTCCATGTGACGGAGAAAAACAGGATGTGGAGAGATGATAATCGATCTGAAGGGGTGAGATAAGCAAGGTATGCGACATTCTGCAGGGCTGAGGGCTGCCCTCAGGAACCAGACCCGCACACTCGAGTGCCCACTGAGCCCAAATGCACTCACAGTGGACACGGGGGGCAGTGGGGGCTCAGAGCGGGGTGCTGGGGCCCATGGTGGGCAGGGGCTCAGAGTCCCAGCAGCCCGTACCAGGTGGATCCTGAGAGCCACCAGGACACACGCATAACTCCATTTTTGAAACCAGCTGCGCTCTGGGAAACCCTCGGGGGTCATGCTGACCCCTCCTGGGGCAGGGAGATAGCAGATGGGGTGGGGGGGAGGCCTTTGGGGCAGCCAGGAGT
>PVJH01040958.1:0-15334 GCA_004026705.1 Nesogale talazaci
TAGTCCTATCCATCTCCTTGACTGGAATACTTTATAAATATGCTCTGCTACTCTGCGAATACAAGAATGTAGTGGGAAAAAACGGTACAGAATTTCCTTCTGGAAATATCCTAGATCTAGTATAAGAGCAGGTCATAGAGAAATGGAAGGGAAAAATAAACAGTCGTCATTCTTAGGATTAAAAAAAATGAAAGAAATGGTTTAAGACTTAAATCAGCCAGTTCAATCTAATAGCAAGAGGGATGATTGTACCTAACAGCATTTTTACCTGATACGAGTTTACCCACCACCATCGAGTTGATTGTAACCCATAGGGACCCTCCATGTTTCAGCTCGTATTACTACTATCCATAGCTAAGATTTATCTCCTGCAGTCAGAAAGCCTCACAGCCATGTGACTGAAGGCATTTATATAAGGTGGGTACTGCAAGGGGTCTACCATATATTTGTCTCCACCAATAGCACGCATGTCAGACGCTGTGAGTCAGAAGGCCTCTTGCACTGGTGGCAGAGCAGTGGCGTCTTTCGCTTTTCCTTTGCGTATATACCGCATGTGTTCCACAGGTGGTCAGAGGGTTAGAGGTGGAAAACATGCTGGCCCTGCACACCTTCAGACCGTGATTTTTTTAAACAAAGTGATTTTAAAGACTTTGAAAATTAAAATGTACCTACAGGGGGCTGAGCCCCGGTGGCGTAGTGGTTGTGCACGGGACTGCGGCCCACTGGGTTGGAGGTTCAAATCCAGCAGCAAGGCTGGGCCTCCTACTCCCACCACCAGAGGACAGTGAGGCCAAAAAAAAAAAAAATACCTACAGATGGAAAGAACAGGAAGTGGCTCCTGCATTTTCACTAACAGATGCGAATCCCCCTGAAATTCCAGACGCGTGCCTGTGCGCTGCAGGTTTTATCTGCCATCCTGGAGGGCTCCAAGCAGTTCCTGTCTGTGGCTGAAGATACCAGCGACCACAGGCGCGCCTTCACTCCCTTCTCCGTGACAATCGCCTCCAGCATTAGAGAGTTGCACCGATGCCTTCTGCTAGCGCTGGTGGCCGAGTCCTCTTCCCAAACCCTTACTCAAATCATTAAGGTAACTGTACCAAGTTATCTTTTCTAAGTAACATTTATTTTCATCAGCAAAGACATAGGTGAAATGTAAAGATATTACTATGCATTATACCTTTGAAAAGAAAAAAAAAGGGGATATAGTAGAAGGAGTTTAAGGGAAGTGAAATTAGAATTTGTGTTATGTGTGGGTTCCTGAAGGCTTTCTCTGTTTGTATTGTGTGAGATGTTGTCAGTGTCCAAATGAGACTTAAGAATATAAACGGCTCGTTCTTTTATTAAAGATATCCTATCTGAAAGTCTGAACCTACACGTCCGACATTACTTACAATCTCTGTGTGACCCAGTCCATGATTGATTCAAATGCTTCTCTATCTTTATATGAAGTTGTACCTTTGAAACACAAGCCTTCACCCTTAACCTCCCAAAGAACAATGTTCAAATAAGTGTAAACACTTTTTCTTTTTAACAGAAATGCTATAAAATTTGGTTTCTAGCTTGTGGCTCAATCAAGCCTGTTAACAGACTGCTCTCTCATTTGTGTTTTTCAGTGCCTTGCCAATTTAGTATCAAATGCACCTTATAACCGTCTAAAACTCAGCTTGCTGACCAAAGTCTGGAACCAGATAAAGCCTTATATCCGCCACAAAGGTTAGTGTCAGTCAAGGTTCTCCAGAGAGACAGTATCAGCAGGGTATTGGTGTGTATACATAGAAAAAGATTTATTTGAAGGAGTCCGTTCACTCAGTTGTGGGTGTTACCAGGTGCAGAGCAAGCGGACAGGCTGGAAACTTCGGGTAGGAATGAATGCTGCAGTTTTGAAGCAGGATTTTCCTGGACAATTCAGATTTTGATTGGGCAAGACCCATCTACAATATCCAAGTAGCCTTTTCCTAAAGTCAGCAGACTGTAGATGCAAAGTCCATCTTCAGAATACTGTCATAGCTACGTCTCAATTAACATTTGATGAAATAACTAGATCCTAATAAATATTATCCAGAGCATTTTCACACATGTTCATCTTTATAAATATTCTCATGGAGATACAGGAATGTGGACTGATGGTTACCTACTTTTTACAAGGCTAAGAAGGCTGCTTTTCCCCACAACCAGAAAGGACCAGCTGTTTTTACAACCCAGTGTTTGACCCCTGTTAACAAGTAGGCCTGCCTGGAAGGAAATGAGATGGGGCGTCTATTGTACAGCTGAACACCTCTTTGAGGCTTCAGTGCAGTGACCCTAACATCCCTGTAGAATTAGGACAGAGCCACGGGCAAGGGGTCCCCCTCTGATGTTTAATAGTTTATATCCTTTAAGCATTTAGGTAGAAGTTGGGGTTACATAACTGAATAGATAGACAAATAGATATCTTCCTCTGTTTGGAAAGAGAAATGAGTACAAAGCTTTAACAACATCTCTAATTCTCAGATGTAATCCCAGAACTTCAAGTTCCCCACTGACTCCAGAGTCTTATTTCCTAACTTGTTTCCCCACATAAAAGCCTTTCAAAAGTTTGTGGAGAAATTCTGGAAAGTACAGCCAGAATGCTCCTTAGGAGTGAGGCTAGCAGCTGCCGCGCATGTGCTTTGGGCATGTTATCAGGAGAGACCAGTTCTGGTAAAGGGCATATGCTTCGTCAATCAGAAGGGCAGTGAAAAGGAGACCCTCACTAAAATGGATTGGCACTGCAGTGGCAGCTGTGGGCTCAGACCTCATCACTGGGAGGCTGCCACGGGACCAGGCAGCGTTTGTCTTGTACATTGGGTCACTGTGAACTGGAGCTACTTTGGACAGCATCTACCAACCACCTTGTATGTGGTGCATACACTTCCCTTTAAGATATGTGTATTTCTGTGAGCTTTAAGATCTGGCCACGGTGTGATGAATGAAATGTCTGTCAGAATGATAGATTCTCAAGTTTGCCCTGAGGTTCCCTCATCTCATTAGCCACTGAAGGAAGATGAAAACCACCCACACCTCCTGACTTTGTCCACTGCCCAACTGTGTCTATAAACTAAGAGGAGTCGCCATGTCTCAGAAGTCCCTCTCATGTCTGTCTTTATACTCCAGGAAGTTGACTTCGTTAAATGTTCAAATCCATGGGAAAATCAAAAGAACAGTGCAGTCAAGACCCGTGAACCTCTGCCCAGATTTATTCATCTTTAACATTTTGCCACACTTGCCTTCTCTATATATGTATGCATGGTAGTTGGGGGGCGGGGGGGGGGGGGGGGGGGGGGGGGGGGGTGGCGATGGAACGGTTCTTCGATAAACCGTCAGAGAATCCATTGAAGACATGACACTTTACCAGATACCTCACAGGTCTTCTAAGAATAAGGACAGGCTCCTGAAAACAGCACTATTACCAGGAGTGACTCCATGGGGTCAGTTATTAGTCCAATTGTCTCATTTGGGAGAAAGCTAAGCCTTTCCACTTCAGTGAAGAGTGACCGTCTTGGAAATCCTCAGTGGCAGCCCTACCCTGCCCTGTAGTGTCACTGTGACCCGGAACTGACTCCGAATTGTGGTGTGAGTTGGTATTCTCAAAAAGCCCACATTCAAATTTCTCCTCGTGGCCCCCAAAGTCTCTGACCGCTGTAAAAAAAGAAAAGCAAATTCATTCTTATTGCATGCACTGCCTTTAGTGTTCATTTTAGTTTCATTTATTTTAAGAGTAGTCCACCCATGCTGCCCCCACTCCCCCATGATTTTGGAAGAATCCAAAGCAGTTATCTTTTTAAAAATACTTTTAAAAGATTTTCTTATTCGGGGCTCTTGCTCCTCTTTTAGCAATCCATGCGTCAGTGGTATCAAGCATATTTGTACATATGTTAACCTTGACTTTCTGTTTAAGTCCTTGGTATCAGCTCCTTTTTTTCCCTCCTCCTCCAACCCTCCCACCTTCGTGAACCCCTGATAAATTATAAATTATTATTATTTTCATATCTTACACCGGCCCCTGTGTCCCTTCACCCTTGTTTCTGTTGTTCATCCCCCTGGGGGGAGGTGTTATGTGCTAGTAATTGCGATTGGTTCCCCCTTTCTCCCCATGTCTCCCCACCTTTCCTCTAGCCTGCTATCACTTCTCCCTTTTTTGACCCTGAGAGATATATCTGACCTAGATTCCAGTGTCAGGAGTTCTTTCTTATCTGCACCAGTAGACATGCACCAGTCTAGCCAGAACTGAGGCAGGGATGGCATCCTCATAGTCGGGGTGTGGAAGTCTCAAAGAACCAGAAGAATAGTGTGTGTTTCATTGGAGCTACACTGCGCCCCAGTTGACTTATCCCTTCCGTGAGGGCCCAGAGCAGTTATGTTAGTGAGTGTCTGAATGTCTCACATTCTGGATTTATCTGTTTGTTTCTTCGCAGTGCCCTCTTAACATACTTCTGTACCCTGCATTTCCTTGAGGTCTAGTGGTGTGATGAACTTCAGGTCAAACCAGGGTCCTGTAAGCCTTTACTGCTTAATAGACACAGCTGTGCTCCTTAGCGGTGGTCCTCGTGATCAAATGCTGACAGGCTCTGTTCCCTCTGGCAGATGTTAACGTTCGTGTGTCAAGCCTCACGCTCCTGGGAGCTATTGTGTCCACCCATGCCCCTCTACCGGAAGTGCAGTTGCTTCTGCAGCAGCCTTGTTCTTCTGGACTCAGCAGCAGCAGCAGCCCAGCAACTCCTCATCTGCCGGATGGGTGGAAGAAAGCCCCCTGTGGACCCTCGCTAGAAGAAACGACAGTCAGCTCACCAAAGGGGTCCTCCGAGCCCTGCTGGCTGATCCGACTGTGCATTTGCATCGTGGCACTGCCCAAGGAGGACTCCGGATCCGGGAGTGAGGCGGGCTCAGCAACAGGAAGTGCCTGTGAACCATCCCCCATGCGACTGGAGGCCCTGCAGGTAGGGGCTTTCCTCTCCTCACCTTTGACCGCCCTTCCTTCTGAGAGCGATAGTGAAGCCGGAAAGTCGGGTGCAGCCTGGCTCTCTCTAAGAGATGGTCGGGGGGTGGTACGTTGAGGGGTTCTTAGTGGAAATAGCAGGTTCATCCCTTGTTGTATCTGTTGCATATTAGTCATTTCTATATATAATACAGTCTGAAAGAAAATGTACCCTTAGCCCTTTTATTCCTGCAAATTAAAGTTAAAGGTTTCATTCTCTGGTTTCTATCTGCTTAGAGAATACAAAATTATTTCTCAATGGAAGTAAGCAACCTATATAAAGATACTTTTTCTATGCTTAGAAATGGACATCGCCCTGAGTTTTTCTGGTAATGATCTGTGCAAAATTATTATTTTAATAATAATAATAACACATTATCTAACTTTTTCAACCTTAACTTCAGCATGAAAACTTCAATTATCTACCTCTAAGAGTTGTTCGGAGGCTCAAATGAGATATTAATTTTTTATAAACTATAAAGCCTGATAAAATTAAATGGTATAGTTAATTAGTTTTAATCATGAAATAAATAGTATTCTTCATTTCATTCACAATCAGATTTTAGCCCTTGCAGAGTGCAAATGATTTCTGAAATGTCTGAACCCTGAATTCAGGTCTGGTTAATTCTCTGCCTCTGTGGGTTCTCCTGGCAGGTGCTGGCTCATTTGGCCAGAGGCTACTTTCCAGTGACTCAAGTTTACCTGATGGAACTTGGAGAGCTCATTTGCAAGTGCATGGGGGAAGCTGACCCGTCAGTTCAGCTTCACGGAGCAAAGGTAGCGTCTCATGGAAAGCAGCGTGCTTCCTTGTCCTCCATCCCACGTTACTTGGTGCCGAGCCCCCTCCCTCTGCCTGTGCCCATGACCTCAGAGGGCTCGTGGAGAAGGTTTGAACACAGGCGCTCTGTTTGTTTCGTTTCTAACATTGACCGGGACAGTTTTTATTTTGAAAAGTAAATTTGAAGGATAAATTAAAATCACCATCGCTTGACATAATGGATGGATTTATGAATTGTGGAAAGCGTTGTCTGAGCCCCCAATAAGGTAATTTTCTTTTTAATTAAATCACCGTCAGCAGCACCTTTACTTAGTGAATTTTGGTCCATTTCATGAAATAGCACGCATTCAATAAACCGATAACCTTGAAGACTTATCATGTTAAAAGGAAACATTAGAAGGAAAAAATATTTATACTATATAATTTTAGTATATGTGCTGCCGAAGCAAGCACTGTACTACACAATTACAGGGTTTCAGGAGCCATTTTCTCCCAAGGGTTGATATAGTTTTTCTTTTCTTCTATGAGACTACTTTATGATAATTCTAAGTACAATTTCTAAATTTCATAAGGGAATTTATAAACTATATGAAATGTTCCAAGACTGTGATTAATCTGAAGCCCCAGAAGACAAAAGTAGTAATAACCCTGGGGATGGTAACACTTATCTAGGCAGACGCCCTGTGTGCAGTATGCACAGACATCTATGACTCATCACAAAGATGTCAGATTCTCTAGAGCAGAGATGGAAGGAAACAATCACTGTACCAAAGAGAATTGGTCAATGTTCAACCACGTCAAGAGGTAGTGCCTCCTCAAGAACCGTACTATGAAAGGAAGAATTCCAAGTTGCACCAAAGGCATGAGCCAAAAGCCAGGCTCTGGGAATTCATGAGACACCGGCTGAAGTGCGTCCACATCCTCGTACAGCAGTGGGAGCACTCACTGGTCTCGGCCAAGAAGACAACCTCCTGCAGGAGATCCATCCACATTGGTGCCCATTTGAGAAAGACTGCCCAACCGAGTGTGGAAATTATTGAACTGTGTCATCAATATCACATGCAAGTCCATTTTTATTGAAGGATAATTATTCAATCATATCAAAGGGAATTGTACACTCTCTGCCACATCTATCCTAGAGCACCTCCCCTCCCCCTGTGGTTAAATCTCCTGTAAAACAAGTCGTGCATTCACGATCCATTCTAGTGTACCCTCTCCCCTCCCGCCTTCATTATTTAGTCCCCAAATCCCCTTCCCTTCCCCATCCCGCCATTCCCTACAACACTTTGTATCAGTTATTATCATTATACATCCACAGAAGACAATGACAAATCTTACAGAGGTGGTAAGGATAAGATTGTATTAGGATAAAAGTAAAAGTGACAAATAATGGGTGAGAGGGAGAAGCCCCCCCCTGACATTCAGAAGCCAGAGAAGGACTTTCTGTCATGGAACAGTTAAGAGATACTTGTACCCAGGACAAATTCAGGGGACTACAGACACTTTTTTTTTTTCCTTCAGACACTTTTGCTAAAACTCTTTCTGGTAAGAAAGTCAGAATTTCCTCCAGCTGCAGTAAACCCAGAGAATTGACTCGGTGATAAATAAATTAACGATAAAGAGCTGGGGACTCTGCTCCTGGGAAAAGTGCCTCTTGAGATAGGAGTCCCTGAGAAGTAAAAGAAAACCCAGAGAGAATTATTTTTTTCCCTTGATTTAAGGTGATGAAACATTGTTCGTAGCCTCCATAGTGCTAATACTTTATCTTGAAGATCTGTTGCTTTTTGGCCTTGGCAGCTTCTGGAAGAATTGGGTATGGGCTTAATACAACAATATAAAGCAGACTCCGCCATAGCAGCCGGTCAGAGAGTACCAGTCCTTTTGGTAAGTCAAGGGGAACTCGGAGTTTTTCTTCGTGCTTCCGTTGTAGCTTTCCTTCGAAGCTCGCCGATCAAGTGTAGCACGGGTTCATCCTGTGGCAGGCAGTGATGGTTTGTAATCGAGAATGATGTGGGACTAGCACAATGGTTTTATTTGCATTTCCGCTTCTTTGTAATTCAGTGTGTGATGGGATTGTGTATTACATCCAACCCAAAAATCCTAACATCCAACCCGAAAATCAAAACTTCTTTTACCTAAAACCAGGCAAGGGTGCCGATTCAGCTTGGTCACCCCCTCCCCTCCCCACCTCCCAAGACGGACAAGGCTTGGCAAGCTCCGAGACGCCGGAGTCCAAGATGTGGGAGTGAATCTAGAGGACATCACATCACAGCTGGGCGGCCATGAGCAGAGTCAGTTTCCTCGTTTTAAAGAGAAATCGTAATCTTAACTGGCAGGGCTGATGGAAGATTGAATGAAACATTACTGTGACTACACGTCACTTCTGTTGTCCCCATCGTGTGCCCTGCCTGTGTGGAGCCCTAGTTGGGTGTCAGCTGACAGTTCTGGGCCAGCGCTGCTGCCGCCAGTGAAGATACTTTATTTTGTTGTGCCTCCGTTTCCTCGCGTGAAGAAGGGGGGCTGGTGCTAAACTTCATTGTGCTGGGCGGGGGACCCGAATGTGTTGAGTGTGTAATGTGTGTAAGTACGTAGAACAGGACCCGCCTAACGCAGTCAGAGCTCTGGAAAACTGCAGCAAACTGCTGTTTTTTCCTGATCGTCACTGCTGTCGCCTTGACACCTGCCCAGCTTCATCAGCCTCTAGTCAGTCAAACGAAGTCAGCCACTTGGCTGCCTTCTCCAGCCCTTGGGAGTGCTGACGAAACGCCGCAGCTGAGAGGGGAGCGTTTTCTCTCGGTGGGCTTGTTGCCCAGGATGCCCACCTATTGTCTCTTGCACTGTTCCAGGTGGTGACATTCTGGACCATGATGCTGGCTGGCCCTTTACCCAGAGCCCTGCAGAATTCAGAGCACCCGACTCTGCAGGCGAGTGCCTGCGACGCCCTGTCCTCCATCCTGCCAGAGGCCTTCAGCGCACTGCCGGTAACTCTCAGGCAACCCGTCACCCGCTCAGCCTCGGGGGCGGAGGCTTGTCTCTGTCAGCCAGCCTTCACATCACATCTCAGGACACGGGGCCCTTGGGATTTGTGGGTTTTCTTGCCTGGAAGCTCTGAAAGCAGCATGTGGAACAACTCAAAGTAAAATCGTCCAGTCTTTTTCTCCTGTGCTTTAGAAGATAGGTGGGGGGAGTGGGAATACCACTGGGCGTTTTAAAGCCAGGGAGGCGTGGGAAAGACCTCACAGCTGAGCGTTCGAGACCTCTGCCCGGGGAGCCAGGCCCTAACATACCATCACGAGTCTGGTAGGCGCAACTGTACAGCAATAATAAATAAAGAGTATAGTCATAGAAAATATGAGAGAGAGCCCAAAGGGAGTCAGACACAGTTTCATGGTAGCATGCTGTGGTCCACATGGAGAGGGCATGGGAGGGAACCAGAGTGAGAGGGAGGAGAGGCAACGGAGAGTTTCTTTATTGCTGGCCAAGGCTTATATCAATTTGGGAGCCATGACTACAGGTAGCCGTACGTTACAGGAAGGGGGTGCACTATAGGTAATATAGTAATGGGAAGGGATGAGCTAGGGACATACACACAATAGAAAGGGGAGGAATGGGGTCTCACCTGTGACAAGATGGGCAGACCCCAGACTCAGTATGGCAGCCTAACTTTGCCTGTCACAGAGCAGTTTTGACTTGTTCTCTGGTCTTCAAAGAAACCATTAACAGTAGGGTGTGAACCCCACCTACCCAAACCAGACTGATGGTTGAAAGCTTTCAGGAAGAAGTAATCTATAACAGCAGGGAGATAGTAGTGAGGCAGGCTGAAAGCACTGGAGGAGACAGAGTTGGGGGAAAGTCTTCTATTAATCCCAGTTCCGATTCTGGCACTTCCACTGTGATGAGGTTATCTCCAGGTCGCTTGAGTTTTCGCTGTTTTATTTGTAAACGAGGGATAATGCAAGAAGCATGGGAACGGGCTTTGCAGTGTGCCCAACACATACGCTGTTCAATCAGCTTGTTTTCTTCAGTTCTCAGAGGCATGTGCACTATCAGAAGAGGGCCGCTTTCACGAAGCAGACAGTTGTAAAGGCTAAAGGCGCTGGCCCACTCTGTGTGCCTTGTAGGCTGTGGGCACGCAGAGAGTGGTTGAATTAGATCTGAGCCCCTGCCCTTCACTGGAGATAGCCTCAAGGTCACAGCAGTGTTCAGCTACAGAACGGGGACTGGGCTACCAATCTGTCAGGCCCCTGCTACAGGCTTTCCTCTCGCTCTTCCTCCCTGCAGAATGACAGGCAGGTCCTGTGCATCACAGTGCTGCTGGGCCTGAATGACAGCAAGAACCGGTTGGTGAAAGCTGCGACCTCCCGGGCCCTGGGAGTCTACGTGCTTTTCCCCTGTCTCAGACAGGTCAGAACGCGCCCGGGTAGCTCTTCCTTTTCTCCTTTAGAGTCCATGGCACTGCTGCTCTGTGAGGCCGTGGCTCTCCTGGAGTCCTGGTGGCACAGTGGGTTAGGTATTGGGCTGCTAACCACACAGTCGGCCGTTTGAGACACTAGTCAGTCTCTGGAGGAAAGATAAGCTTTCAACTCCTGTCAAGAGTTACAGCCTGGGAGTCCACGGGAGTGCGTCTACCCTGCCCTGTCAGATCGTATGAGTCAGAATTGACTTGATGGCTGTGAGCTTAGTTTAGATGGAGCTCCTGAATTGAAAGGAAAAGGGGATTAAATTGCTTTGGAATGCAGTTTCCTTGCTTGCTACTGCACTATGCCCATGACATAATGTGTATAATTCACCTATGCTCTAGTTCGCATAATCTCTAGGGCCCGATGTGCCTGGTAAATGCTTTGAGTCAGAATTACCTGGATGGCAGCAAGTTTGTTTTTTTCATACTTATCTCACCCAGAAGTAGACAGTAAAGACGATGTGTCTTAGGAGTGCATTTTGCCGTTAGAATACCATGTCCTGAGGTAGAAATCAGTGCCAGCACAGAACTCTTAGAGGTACTTGCAGGAAGCGGTATGGCCTTTGTTTGGTTCTCGAGAGTGGGAACACATTTGAGGCCAGTGAGTGAGGACTGAGCAGCCCTCGAGGGACCAGAGCAGCCCCCGGTGAGCCTCCTGACTGGGTTTTTCCAGGTTTTTCCAGGACTGGGTGTTTCCAGGAGGAAACACCTCCCTGAGACACGGAAGCTTCATGCTGGGACCCTCACAGACCTCCTCCTCTTTGCCGCCTCGTCCATATCATCTCCAGCTGTAATACATAGGTAGCGGGGTGCTCTCCCATGCTCTCTGTGAGTCAGTCCAGCAAATTGTCCAAACCAGCGGGGCATTAAGAATCAGTGGGCCAGACCTTAGTGTGGCACATGGACTCCCTATTTGGCAAGATGAAGGATGATGTTGGCGTCCTTTTATCTTGTGAGCTCTGACCCAGCTGTGGGTGTCCAGGGTCGAGGAGAGACGGTGTCAGGGGTGGCTGGAGGGACGGTGGTGCACTGGGAATGAGAGCACTGGATCTGAGCCCAGATTTGGGGGGTTAGATTCAGACGGGTCCTCACCATGCACTAGGTAACAAGATAGCCTTCACCCCAGAATCCGCGTGCTCTCACCCAGGCTAGGGGATTTCAGTGAGTGTCCACACCATCCAAAACGGAAGAGCAATGGGTTGGATGAAGAAGTGAGTTTCTATTTCCAATGGAAAATGTGTGGTAACCGGTTATAGCTCTATCAGGGGAAAAAACAGAAGTATTTTAAAGGCACCAAGGTGAACTTCTCAACCAACTGGCCTCTGATTTTATGTCTCTTCCAGGATGTCATATTTGTTGCTGACACTGCAAATGCAATATTGATGTCACTTCAAGACAAGTCCCTGAATGTCCGGGCCAAGGCAGCCTGGTCCCTGGGGAACCTGACAGACACTCTGATTGTCAACATGTAGGTGGCTTAGCTCCTGTTCCTAGCAGGGCGACTTCGAAGGCTGAGGTCCCTCAGAGATATCGCTGGTCCTGGATAGAAAGGAATTCACCACGTTCCTCGCGTGAGCAAGTGCAGCTTCCTACCGTGTTACCCATCCCCCCAAGTGAGGGTATCAGCTAGCTCGTCCTGAGAGGCATGTGGACCATGTTGATGCCATCCAGCCGGTGGGGAACCCCGGAGGGACCCCTGTGTGCGCAGAGCAGAGCCGCTGCTCCGGGCTCTCTCTCCAGGCTCTGACCTTTCAGAAGCAGCTCGCCATACCTGGTGTTCTTGCGTGCCAGGTTCCCTTCGTTGCAGAGCACCCTTACCCACCGTGCCACCCAGGAACACCAACATATGAAGACGTAGCCAGATCAAACACGCACCCTGGCAGCCATGTAGGTCGGGGAACCAAACCAGCCACCTGCCCCTCTAGGGAGAAAGAGACCTTCTGCTCCCACGACCCACGTTTAGCCTCGGAAACCTGAGGCGCTCAGGCTTACGTGTCACTGAGAGTCAGAATCGACTCAGTGGCCATCAGTTGGTTTCTGACTCTTTTTTAAAATATAAAACGCTCTTTGTTGCTATAGGTATGTCCACATTATAGTAAACCATTTACCAAGTGGTGGTCCCACATTTCTAAATGTAGCGCGCGCACGTGTGTGTGTGTGTGTGTGTGTGTGTGATACCCACGAGCTTAAAACATTTTTTAAGTAGTGCAGGGGGCTAGTCCATGTAAAGCCTTTCCCTACCCTGACCTTTTGGCCCCCATCTCGGAAGATATTCATAGCAAGTGTCCCGCATTTTGTCACTTTCACATACGCGCAAGCACTTTCTTGTTTTCTGCAAACTTCTTACTTCCTATTGTGCGATCTGTGCCCATGCGGTAATTATTTAACCATCTCCCTGCTAGTAAACATTTCATTTGCTCTCGGTGAACACTGTTGTGCACAAAATCCCATTTTGCGACTGCCCTTTCACATACCCTTCAAGATGTGGACACGCCCTGTAGCCAGTCTGAACAGCGGCGGTCCTGTGGAATCTGAACAGATCCGGGGGGCTGCTTTCCCAGGGTTTTCGTAGCTGGCCTAAGGGAGCGTGTCTCTCTTCATGTTTGTGTTTACATGCACCTTTCCTCCCTACATGCCTCGCTCGATTCGGGCGGAACAGGGAAAGCCCAGACCCCAGTTTCCAGGAAGCGTTCCCTGGCCTCCTGCTCTTGAACACGCTGCGCTCCGCTATAGAAGCATCCGAGGATAAAGACAAGGTGGAAGCACCGCCGAGCCCCGCGTTGCTCCCCTGGACGCCTGGGGTGTCACAGGTGTATCCCTGCACAGGGAGTCGGGGCTGGGGGCCAGCAGGTGCACTCAGACTCGGGGGCTAAAGGGTCCCTCTGCACACCTGGTCATCGTCTTCCTCATCTCCTGTTTGATCCTAGGTAAAGAGCAATGCAGTCCGGGCCCTGGGGAATGTGCTTCGCTTTCTACAGCCGTCCCACCTCGAGAAACCCAGGTTTGCCGAAATCATTGACGAGGCCATCCAGGCCCTGATTTCTGCTGTTGTCGTTGAGGCTGCCATGAAGGTCCGCTGGAATGCTTGCTACGCAATGGGAAACGTCTTTAAGAATCCCGCACTCCCGCTAGGTGAGGCCGCTGCTCTCTCGTAAGAGCACACAGCACGCTGCACGTTGTGAAGGAGCTTATCTCGGTCACGCTCCTCGCAGGGTTGGGAGCAGAGGGCACGTGCCGGCTGCATGCGTCCTAAGTCATGACTGGTATATGCACACACGCACACAGAGAGAGCTGCAAAGTACTTACTGTGTAGTGGGAGATCTTGTTGCCATTTAAAATGATGCTTACAAAGAGTTTCCGGCTTCCTGAGGAAATTTTCCATGTTAAGCAAACTGGAGCTAGATATGACATTTCCTAACAATAGGTAAGTAGGAAAAATGAGAGAGGAAAATGGCCTAATTATTAGCAGAGGTTGCCAATGAGTTGGAAAATGGACAGGACTTTTTCTGCTAAAAGTCCATAATAAAATGAGAGTTCAGGCTGAACCCCGGTGGCGTAGTGGTTGTGCGCAAGACTGCGGCCCACTGGGATGGAGGTTCAATTCCAGCAGCAGCTCCACAGGAGCAAAGGCTGGGCCTCCTACTCCCACCACCAAAGGACAGTGATGCCCAAACCTCCCTCCCCCCCAAAAAAATGAGAGCTCACGAATCTTCTATAATAAACATCTATTGTTTGAATAACGAGACTAAAATAAAGGGGGGGAAGGTGGCATGAATCAAGTTTGAGTTGATTGCACGGCCAAGGCCCCTGTAGGACAGAGGGACTTGCCCTGCACACTTTGTCCGTGAGGGAAGCAGACCGCCTCGTCGTTCCCCTGTGGAGCCGCCGGTGGTTCGAGCCACTGAGCTCCCCAGTAGCCAGTCAGTTCTGACTCATAGCGACCCCTTGTGGGTTTCCATGGCTCTAACAGTTGACAGGAGCAGAAAGCACTATCTGTCTCCTCATGAGATAGGCCACAAGTTGGAAGTCCCTTAGGGGCACCTGGTGGGGAATTGGAATGTCCCCTCTAGCCCAGTGGCTGAACTGCCTGCTTGTGCATCATAACGTCCAAATCACTTGCTCTTAAGTGGCAGCGTTCGCCTGATACCTGTGTCTCTGACAAGCTCTGATTCCTAAGCGAGTCCCAGAAAGGAGCCAGCAGAGTCGGGGGACTCTTCTCTCTGAGTGTCTGGCCAAACCCAACGGCCTCAAGTCAGCTCAGGTCTTCTCCCAGGAATGATCCAGCCCACAGCGAGTTGGAGCTCACTGAGGCAGGTGTCTGCCTGCTGGAGGGCCCAGAAGTCTTGGGAGCCAGAGAACCACGGTGTCTCCCACCTCAGTCTGTCTGGCCCTGGCCTTCCGGCTCTTGGCGAGAGAGACACATCGACTTGAAGCAAGGGGAGGACGTGAACTGGGTGTAGCAGCAGGAGATTCAAGGAGGCAGGTGGGTGGAGGGGCTGGGAAGAATCCAGTGGCAGAACCCCCTGAGGAATGCATCAGGACGCTGACCAAGTGGGCCAGTGTAGGCCATTCTAGGACCTCCAACCAGAGGTACAGGTATCATGGGGCTTGGGAAAGTTCGAGATTAAATGGAGTCCAAAGGGAATATAAATTTTTCCATGACCTTTTTGAAGCCTCTCTTGCAATACAACCAGTATGGCCAGGATGTCACATGTCCTAGTCACCACTCGCTTCCTGTGACAGCCCAGTCAGACAGAGATCACTCGGCAAATTTGCACCATTACTCACTTATTTGAGCTCCCTCTTCAGGCTCCACAATGTTCTTTTCCCTGCCTCCCTCCTGCCCACTGCCAAAGACACTGGCCCAGCCCCAGGCATCCGAGTCCCGCTGCCCCCGCCAGCCTCTTGTCCACTCACCTGGACATCAGGAGCTCTTTCCCCTGAAGGTTCTAAACATTGGGGACCGTTGTCTCAATGGAGTCTTCCAAACTGAAGGGGGCTGGAGAAGAACCCAGACAATGGGGGTTAGGAGATGGGAGGCGAGTACAAATGTTCTAAAAAATGGTGCCTCTCTCGCTGAAAATGAAGACTTTGGCCCCTCCGG
>PVJH01040959.1:0-15325 GCA_004026705.1 Nesogale talazaci
ACTTTACAATCCTGCCTTGCCCCAAGTGGAGTGGTTCTGATATTCAGAACAGCAAACTGCAGCATCTCCCATGGGGCTTTGAACTCTTTCCTGCTGGTTTCACTCCCTGCTGAAAATGTTTCATTTCCATGCCAGATATACTGAATCAGAATTTACATTTTAATGAAATTCTTAGGTATACTTAAAGAACCACCTGGGGAATCTATATGAGTATGCTCTTATTAAAATGCAGATTTAGAAATGGTGAATCTAGGCAGTGGAAGTGCACATTGGCGAGAGAGGTCTCAACTGGAAGGAACAAGTTCAAAGCTCTGGTTTTCCATTTAAAACTGCAGCTTCTGTGGTTCCTGTCTCCTTTCACTGTATCGATGCTAGCAAGGTTCATCTCTCCTGGTTTTTCTGGTTGGCTGGAAAACCCCCAGTTTCTGCAATATAATGGGATTTAAGACCAAGGAAACAAATTATCTTCCAAATAAGTAGACCTTGGGTTTAATGACTTGGCACTTGCATTTTGATTTAGGTTGGAGTTCAAGTCTGAGAAACAACCTTCTCTTCTCTGCTTCCTTGCCACTCTCCACCCGCCTCTTAACCCACGAGATAGACAGAGTCTATCAGTGTTTTTGAGTTTCTTTTTCCTCCTCTTGGTGGACATGGAATAGGAAAAAACCCAAACAGAATCGATGTGGTGTGAACAAACCTATTATATAGAAGCTGAGGGCAGGTGCAGCTTCGGCTCCCATGCTCGGACTCATTTTCTAAACAGAAACTTCCAAAATCTCTGCGTTCCCCTGGAGCTGATGTGCTTCCCCCAGGTGCTGCCCACACGAGCAGAACATATGGCTCTTCTAACGTGCAATCAAACTTGAGAGAAACCACTGAAGCCTGCTGTCTTTGGGGAGCAGAGAAACTTTCCAGTCAATTCTCCAATGATCCACCCATATCCACTTGGCACCTCCCTTCTGGGTCCCGCCAAGCATTAGCTCGTGGCTGCATTTCTTCTCTGCCCATTTGTTCCTATGAGGCTAATCCCATGAATTCCATTTGCTGCTTTTAGAAAGGGGAGGAGGAGGTAAATGAAGCGCTGAAGTTGTTTCAGAGATCACCTTAAGGCAATTTCAATAATAAATGACTATGGGGCTGAGTTGCACATACTAATTATAAATGACTGCTTGAGTGGATGGACTTCTCTACAAAGAGTTACGGGACATGCTTAGCTTGGTATTATTTCACAAATATGCCCTCTCTAGACTTTGGATGCAGCCCACGGAGTGGCCAGTGTAATTAAGTTGCCCAACAGCTCCCCCCGCTCCAGCCCTGGCCCCCTTCATTCTTTATCACCCTCTCTTTTCAATTACTGAAAAGTTTCTGAAAAATTCAGCTCCGTGCTTCAACTTCCTACTTGATCCAAGCAAGTGAGGCCAGAGTAAACAGATGGTGCTGCCACGGCACTCCTCCAGGCGAGCCAGCTCAGATGCTGCTGGTGATCGGAGAGAAAGAACGGGCTTTAGTGCTTTGGAGTGTGCACGGTAAACACTTCTTGCTCTCGATTCGGCGCCAGGAGTCTTTCAGCCTGAGCAATGGGACTGTCGGAGTTTTGTGGGGTAGTGCCTGGAGTAAGGAGGAATTTTAAGGGTGTCAACAGAAGGAGTCAAAAATTTAATAAATAATGACACATTTATTAAGGTGAAAATTAGTTAATCTGGCACTCTCTCA
This sequence comes from Nesogale talazaci, assembly GCA_004026705.1. Lineage (NCBI taxonomy): Eukaryota > Metazoa > Chordata > Mammalia > Afrosoricida > Tenrecidae > Nesogale > Nesogale talazaci. The sequence goes on from PVJH01040959.1 coordinate 1,714, forward strand.
GCTTGAACTCTCAATTAAGAGGCAATTTTGCCCAATTATAGTAAAATATAATTAGTGCCCATAATGAGGGCCCTGAGTCTCTGCAATTATTGAAATGCCTTTGGAATCATCCAAAGAGGCTGTGTGTGGCAGAGTGAAGGGGGTAGGGGTTTGTGTGATTCGCATCCTATCTCCTCAAAACATGCAGCAATGCCCTTGGTTTACTTGGTAGCTTGTGGTCATAAAAAAATCGCTATTGTATCCTTTGTAGGATGTCTGGAAAATCTGAGTGCACCTCGCATCCTTCTTATGAGGATCATAAGGTAAATTAATTCAGCTCCAAGGGTCAGCAAGATCTGTCTTCCTGAGCAAGCTCTTCAGCCGACTTCTGTAACCTATCCCACTTTGGTGTTGGCTTGTTCTCAAGGACATTTAGTGGGTACTAGTATTAGGTATACAAAAGTAGGATACTCATTTTTTTCTCGACATTGTTCTCTCACCTCTGTGTTTCCTTATTTCTTTTTCTCTCAACCAGCTATGGTATACCCCCATCCATTTTTTGGTAAGTGTTTTGCAAATTGCCTCCATCGCCTGCACAATGATCGGCCATGCATAAACTGGAATTTCTTTCAGGGGGCATGCCCGAGAATAGGCATTTTGCTTTAAATGAATATGTGCACCTTATGTGATAGCTCATGGCTGGCATTGGTGTCATGTTTTCGTGGTTTTTTCCTAGTTATGGTTGCAGAAAATACCCTATGGGGGGAATTTAACTGTTATCAAGTTGACTGGGACTCAAGGTGACCCTGCACATGTCAGAGAAGAACTGTGGTTCACAGGGTTGTTTTGAATGGTTGGTTTTTCAGAAGAAGGTTGACAAGCCTCTCTTCTAAGGCCTACCTGGGCAGAGTTGAACCTCTAACCTTCTGATTATTAGCTGGGCACTTGAATAATTTGTACTACCCAAGGACTCCCACTGCATCATTAGCCTCCAGCATGATTGCTTCCGAGTGGATAGGGCCCGTATTCCTTTCACTTTAGCTTGAACACAGTGCCAGTACCTGTATCTGAATGGTTACTTCCATCATAGCCCACGTGCGGTCCCAGTCCCAAACCAAACTCACCGCCATCGAGTTGATGCTGACTCACAACGAACCTACAGGGCAAGGTAAAACCGCCCTGTGAGTTTGCCAGACTGTCAGCTTTACAGGAGTAGAAAGCCTCATCTCATCTCCCACCCCCCAGGTAGCACAGGCAGTGTTGCTAAGAAAGTCGAGCAGCTTTACCATCAGATGGAGATCGCTATAATCTTGATGATGGTGGGTTGAACCTTGGTATAAGTTGATATTCAGTCAGTGAACCCCTCTCTTGCCTTAGCCTGAATTACTTCTAGACTCAAATATGTCTCAATTGTTCCATGATAGATTTTTCTCCGATTTTTCAATATTGTTAGGGTTTCCCCCACACTTTTTATTTTATCTTTATATATTACTCTCTATCATAGGGTTTCCTTTCGATTTGGCTTTTCATTGTTTCTGTTTGGTTTCTCAGTTTACGAAGCTAAGGAGTAGATGCATAGTGACAATAACTAATGCACTGGTTTATCAGGAATGCAGGGGAGGGTGAGGAGAATTGGGGAGTAATCAGTTAATTCGGGAGCTGGGAGGAGGCATTAGAACTGATTGTGATGATGTATACACAAATCTTTTAAAATGTGATTTAACGTGGAAGTGTATGATATGTGATTATATAAAGAAATTTACTAAAAAAGAAAGAAACCAAATGACCTAGTCTTAAGATGGGTGAAGCAGAAAGAGTTTTTACTTTGGATGCTTTGAGTTTATTTGAATGGTGCAACAATTTGGAGATGGGTATCAAAAATGATTGCACACTATGAAGAGCAAAATCAATGGCAAGCATTATATGTGCAGAAAGTTGTAAAACTGGAGATGACAGGACTGATGGTACCAGGGTGGATATGGGGGTAGGGTGTTAGCCAATCAGGGAATGGGGGGGGGTAGTGGGTGGTGTAGGAGTGGTGGTGGGGTGGGTGTGGGATGTCCAATAGAGATTGATTAAGACTAATGTAACAGAGAAAAAATATTGAAGCCCAAATGGAGGTTGAGCATGATGGTGGGATGGGAGGAGGTATAGGAAGATAACGAAAAGAACTGGGGAGTAAGAGGCATTTATAGAGGTTAAATACAGGCATGTACATAGGTGTATATATTCATATATGATGGGAAATAGATCAATATGCATATACTTATAGGATTAGAATTAGGACAGCAGATGGGCATTGGACCTCCACTCATGTACTTCCTCAGTGCAAGAACATTTTGTTCTATTAAATTGGCATGCCATGATGTGCACCTCCTTGACATGATCACTGAAAACAAATGTGTGTGTGAAAGCAAATGTGGTGAAAAAAACTAATGGTGTCCGGCTGTCAAAAGATGTAGTGTCTGGGGTTTTAAAGGCTTAAAAGTAAACAAGTGGTCATTCAGCTCAGAAGCAACAAAGTCCACATGGAAGAAGCACACCATCTCTTGGGACCAAGAAATGCCAAAGGATCAATGATCAGGTTTCAAGAACTAATAATCATAACATTATATGATCACTGACAACAAATATGTGCATAAACAAATGTGGTGAAGAAAGCTGATGGTGCCCGGCTATCAAAAGATGTGGCGCCTGGAGTCTTAAAGACTTGAAGGTAAAGAAGCAGCCATCTAACGAAGAAGCAAGCCCACATGCAAGAAGCACACCAGCCTGAGCGACCACGAGGTGTCAAAGGGATCTGTTATCAAGCATCAAAGACATAAAAATATATCGTTATAAATGGGAGGGGGGAGTTCAGATTGGGGGCCCAAAGCCCATCAATAAGTGTAATGACATCTTCTTACAGAGAGGTTGCAGCAAGGAGATGAGGCAGTCTAGGTACAGTGTAGTAGTAATGACATGTGCAAATTTCCTCCTCCGCTCTCTGGTTCTCAAATGCTTCTTCCCACTGGCTATCTTGATCCCAATTCTACCAGACAGATTCAGCTAGATTAGAGGATGTACACTGAAATTGGAAACATGGGGAATTTAGGATAGATGATCACTTGGGACTAGTGGGGCGAGTAGTGACACTGGGAGGATGGAGGGATGGTGGAATAGAACAGGGGAACAAAGTTCAGGGACCTACCTGTGACCTTCTTTCTGGGGTGCGGACAGCGGGGGTGGTGGTGAGGTGACCCATTGGACAGTGTACGATGTGTAGAGGTAATAGCAATTTATAAATTATTGGGGATTCATGGGGGAGAGGGGAAGGGGAAATATGGGAAGCTGGAATTAAAAAAAAAAAAACTAGAGGAAAGGGGGAAAGAAGAGCTTATGCCAGGGGCCCAAGTAGAAAATATTTGGAAATGAATGTGGCAACATGTGTACAAGTGTACTTAATACAAATGATGTATTGAATGTTATAAGAGCTGTAAGAGCCCCCAATAAAATTATTGGGAAAAAAAAGAAAAGAAAAAAAAAGAAAGTTATAAAACTGGAAAATGCTCTGTTGTGTATACATGTGGGAAAATTGAAAAAAATAATTGCATGAATAACATTGGGGCCACGAAGAAGAAAATTTTCTAAAATTGATTGTGGTAAAGATTGTACAACTTTTCTTGATATGATTGAACTATCGGATTGTCTGATATGTGAATGAAGTGCCAGGAACACTATTAAAAATGGAAGAAAGTCCTGTTAGAAGCCCTACCTAGAATATGATAACCAGGAAGGATTGTGCTATATTCTTGTACAAGAGGAGTTAGCTATCTGGGTCTTTCCCTTCCACTTTCTCTGCAGTAGGCTGCTGGCCTTTCCAACCAGCTGGTTGTCATTAATGCATCTACCAAGTAGAAAGTCATGTTGAGTATGGTTGAGGGCAGGCTCCAATCCTGGATAGCTCTGGGTATGAATCGTGGTCTTGGCTCTTCTCGTTACAAGCTATGTGAATGGAGGCACATTATTCAGATTTTCTAAATTCCAGTTTCCTCATCTTTAAATTTGGGAGATTACTTGCTACGCATTGGACAGTGCTCCTCAAGCTTGGCAGTATGAAACCACCAGCAGATCTGCTGGAGAAAGACTGGGCTTTCTAGTCCCACGGATGCTACAGCCTCCTAAACCCTCCAGGGAAGTTCTACCTCATAGTTCTCATTGGGGCTCTAGGAGTCAGCATTTCATGCAATGAGCGACATTTTTAATTCTTTATATTTATTCCTATTCTTCTCCTCAGAGATTCACAGGAGATGAGGCGCTTGGCCCACAGTCACTCCTCAATAACTGTTAGCTGTCCTGATGATGTTAACACCTAAGGAGAAGGAAAGTCTAACCAAGTTTCTTTTTTTAATTTGATATGGATACTAGAAAAAAAATCCTTACTTGGAAAAACATGTTTTGACCTACTTTAGTGGTTCATCATTCTCAGGCTGGAATTTATTTCCTGGAGAAACGAGTATATATTTTCATTGTGTTCTTGAGTGAATGGATCTGTGTTTCAGATCTGTCTAGTAACACAGTTGTGCCTTGACTCCTTGGTTATAAAATGGGTTGGTAACTCCTTCAGAGAATTATTATGCAGAATAATTGAAATATAACTTTGAAAGCCATAAGTCTAATGCAGTTGTAGGAAAGCTACTGCTGCGTGGCTTGGAAAGCTATATTACTGACTAAATGCTGAGAAAGATTACAGAAATAGCATAACCTTGCCTACACACGGCAGAAGGTACAATGAAATTAATAAGGAAGCTTTCAGTTATGTGGTGAATGAAACATCACCATTTTAAAGATGTTCCTGTCTGCTAAGAGTCAGATTTTGTGACAGAACTAGTAAATGGAACTTTTAGTGCCTCCATTCAATTTAATGACTAGATATGCATCCAATTTCCCTAGATTTCTGCTTTTATTGTATGAATGTTACTTACAGAATGAGCACACATCACCAAGAAACCATGAAGTTCAAATTCAGCTTTTAAAAATAACATAGCTGACGAACCTGGTGGCATAGTGGGTTAAAAGTTGGGCTCCTAACTAAGAGGTTAGCTGTTCAAAATCGCCAGCTGCTCTGTGGAAGAAATTAACGTATCTGTTAGTTGGGTAAGGGTTGGATTGCTAGCCACAAGGTCAAACGTTCAAACCCACCAACTGCTCTCAGGGAGGCTTTCTGTGCCCATAAAGCTTTACAGCTGCAGAAACCCTGTATCAGGTTGCTATCCGTGAAAATCTAGTCAATGACAGTGAGCTGTCTGGCTGTAACTCCCAGCACTCTGATTCTCGTAGAGAGTCTGATTCCTGGGAAGATATCATGGGATGCTATTTAAAGAACAAAATATATTATGCAGCTACTTAAACTTGAATGACCTGGCTTGGTCATAGTCTCATTATTCATTTTTTAATGGAGCATTATACTATATTAATACTCATTTTTCAAGCCGGTACCCTTTCTGCAAAATGTGTTTACACAAAAGGCTGAGGAAGAATTTTCCCCCCTGTTTAAATTGATGATGAATAAGTAGGTTATGTGCTTTCTGTGGTGTGTTTTGGGGTGAGAGAGCAAGAACAGTGTGAGAATAACAGGGTGTTAGGGTGAATGCCAGAACCATCCCACTTTCCTGACTCTCCCAGGAGCAGTAATCCCAACTCCATTAGTACAGAATCAGAGGCCATTTGGGTAAATATAGTCACATAAATATATCATTAGGCAGTTTTGTAAAATGCACATTATTTACTCAAGCAAATATGTAATTAGAACATTTTTTAAAACACAGATTATCTACCAAAGAGACTCAAACTGTTCCTTTGGAGCATTTAAGCCTATTGGGTAAAACTGTAATTAGGCCATTAATTAAAAGCAAATCATATTATTTATTAAAAGGTGCTTTGCTGATCTGATAAGCATTTTCTTTGCTCTTTTAAGGCATTTTAATAATTGATTACTGTAAACCCCTTGGCTATTACTTGCCCTTCATTCATTCCTTTCTGATTTTCTTCTCACTTCATTTTCTGATGATGGTTATAGTTTTAGATGTCCCCCAGGATAGTATGTGCAAAAATGCATGCTCTAGCATCTCCATCCTCTTTTCCTACACAGGCCTTTGAAGGTCTGAGAATGAAAGGACCAGCCCACTCTTTGTTTTGGCAACATCTTCTTGGATTGAGTACATACATAATATGTCAGTGTGCACACATGTATACATGTGCAAAATGTGTGTAGGGGTAGTGGTAATTATCTCCTTACTTTCTTTTTATGTGGACTTGATGAGATGAAAGCTTTTTCAAGTTGGAAAAGACCAGGGTTGTGTACATCAATTAGAAATGGACTTGTTCTTAAACTAGGGGATATTTTATATCTCAGAATGTATAACTTATTTTCTCAAAAATAATGTGTTCATTGTACATTTTTTTATAAACCTGTAATGCTTGCTCCCGCTCATCTCTGTGTTATTGTGACATGCTATTGACTTTAAGACCACAGATCTAAATCTTCATCAGATAGTGCTTCAAATCCTCCTTGTTCTCAGAAATCAAGATGTATTATCATCATATCACAAATTATTAATAAACATTCCTCCAACTCAGAGGTCACGTTCTTCTTCAGAACGTCCAGCTTCTTAGAGATTATTCTCTGTGAATTCAGATTAAGTATGGTGAAGAATTAAAACCCTGAAGCTGACCTTTCCTGATTTTAATTAAGAATTTCTATTTATTTTTCTCTTTTACCCTAACCTTCACTCTAATCCTAATCCCAACCTTACATTTCCTGATTTAAAACCACTCAGAACCCCCCTCTTGTGTTTGGATGATGGCCTCTTGGTCTTTGTATAGGTTCCACATGAGCACACTGAAGTATTCTGGAAGCTTCATTCTTCTCAATGTTAGCCGCAGTTTGTTAACATTGATACAGTCTAATGCCTTTGCACAGTCAATAGAACACAGATATCTAACATTGTGCAGGCGAAATAGTTTCAGGCATTGAGAATGCCTGCATTGTTTTAGGAAAAGTGCATAGATGCTAAAGATCCACTATCCAACCAAAAGCATATCGCTTGCTCTCGTAGAGACCGTCTTAGTAGGCAGATCAATATTGAACAAATAATTACAGAGCAAATGTAAAATAGCAAACAGCACAAGAGCTGTGTGGGATGACTATACAGTTACGTGGGAGGCTAAAATAGGGACCTTTGGGAGTTGGAATAGACATACCTGCTATAGTGATGCTTACCTGAAATCTGAAGGATGAGTGGTCCCTAAGCAGACAAGGAAGAGGGAGCAAAAGCTTGTGCCACTGCCCTTTGGTAGGCTGGAGCTCAGCAGGTGTGATGGATGAAAAAACAATTCAGGGATTTCACATGTTGGCATCAAGGGGTAGAAAACTGCAGATAAAGCTGAATATGTAGTCAAGGGCCCTGCCAAGAGAACATGAAAGTCATCTCAGAAGGGTTTTCCCTGTGAGAATGTAGAAGTCACAAAGGGTCTATGGCTGCCATTTTAAAAAGATTATTCTCTCTGCAAGATGGATGAACTGCATTGTAACCTGAACCTTTAGTAGTGCATAAGGACAACAAAGCAAGTCACTGCCAACTCACTGAGAGAGTCGATTCTACCTCGCAGCGACCCCCTAAGGAATCGGGGAGAATGCCCTTGTGGGTTTCCAAGACTAACTATTTATGGGAGTAGAAAGCTCCATCTCTCTACCTTGCTACTCCATAAGGATTTTTGTCTTAAGCTGAGGTACCATTGATTAATGCTAAATGGTATGAACGCTGAAAAGAATTGTTTTCTGTTTGTTTTGGCTGCTTGCTAATATGCTGAATTGGCAATCGTGGACATCCAAATTTGGGGGGTGTTTTCTCTTGACTCCTTTTTGCTCCATCTTTCTTTGTAATTCAAGCCCTGAATCAGAGGGACTGTATTGAGGACTTCTGTGTGCTTGGGCTTCCCCGAGATTGGCAAATCGGATGTACAAGAAGAATACCCAAAGATAACTAGAGAGTGAGACTAGGGGTCTCTTCCCTGAGCTCTTTGTAGGTTAGGACATGGCAGGTTAACTGCTTTCCTTCAAATGTCCACAACTCCCATCTCCCCGGAGTTCTCGCTCTAAATACCACTACTTCTTCCTCACCTTGCCCTTCAGACCCAGCATAGTAAAAATCCCCTGCTGTTATTATCCCTGGAGACCCTCACTACCCAGGCTTTTTCTTGTCTTAAACCCTGCCAACACTTTTGCAAATAGTTCCTTTATTAAACTCTCCTTAATGGATTCAATTTGAGTGTGCTGTCAGATTCCTGCTGAGACCATGGGTGAGAGACTCTAGCAACTGAGATGGGCACTCAACCAATCACCTCTTACTTTTACTCTGCCCTATTTGACTTATGGATTTATCTTCTATCTCTTTGTACTGTAAATACCACTGTTCTGTAAAGCACCAATACAGTCTTTTTTCTAAGAGCCAGGACGTAAATAAACACATGCATATGCAGAAGAAATATGCCAGTATTCTGTTCTCTGTTGGTAATGAAAAGATAATGAAGCCCTAGTCCTTGGGGAGATCACAGCCTTGGAGGAAGATGTCCAAAGAAGCACACAATCACTTGGCATTGTGGTCAGTTCTAAAGGGGGTGTGCACAAGGCCCTATGAGAACATGGGGATTGATACCTGTTTCTGTGCTTCAGGATGGATGAAGACCAGGGGGATTGAGTGGAAGCTGTGGGAACGGAGAAGCAGCAAGAGTAGACACAAAAAATGGCACTTTTAAAGCCAGGTGAAACAGATGACCTAGGTGTCCTTTGGATAAGGGAGTGGGCATTTGTCTTTCTGGGACACTGTTGTGTTATAGTTTCCATTCATTTTCTAAATGTTGATTATTTATTATTTGAAGAATCTTTTAGTTTCCAAGTCTTGATCTAGGGGGAAAGCAACTTTGGAAAATACAAAATACTTTGTTACCCTCCAAAGATTTATGTTTAACTTGAATATGACTAATGAGCCTTGCAATAAAATGCCTAATTTCTTTCCCCTTTCATGTACTACAAGGCTTACATAAATCTCATATTCACTTCATCAAAAGTGCTTTTAAAGAGTCAGATGGGTTATTACTGGGAATATGAGCAGCAGGTAAGTAGTGTGCATGTAGTAGAAGACAAACACATTGGTTTCAATGAGAGGTGAAAATTGTAAGTGTCCTTTAAAAGGAAATTGTGATTTACTATCTGATCTTAGAATAAGCTTAAGAATGGTCCACAAAGAGCCTACAGGCAAACACAATGCATCCTGCTATGTGGGTTAGAGATGGCTATTTATTATCTGTCACATATGTTTAAAAAAAGATGAAATGATCAAAATCTCTGAATTGTTTAATTTTGGATTAATCAGAGGATGAAACGCGAGCTCTCAGTCTTTCATCAGCCTTCCAAATGAGTTTTGGCCTACTCTGCTAACTTAAAAATAAAACTGAATGCAAACCTTCCCTGCCGTGTGAAAAGCTTTGGCTAGCAGGCCTCCTGGACTCTTTTGTCTGTTGGGTTTTTAATGAGGACTACAGTGTAGGTTCTGGAACATTGTGAATTTTGATTACAGTGGGGTTCCAGCCTGGTTGGAATGGGGGAAATGTCAGAAACCTTGTGAGCTCGCCAGCCAACTTCTACATGAAAGGCTTCGGAGAGGCTTCTCAAATGTTGCTCAACTCCTGGTTTTTATCCAAACCCCAACTCTAAACCCACAGAAGTTCAGAAAGCACAAAATCCCAGCCTATCACTGACTTCATAAAATGCCAATTTCTCATTTAGCAAACAATTATAGGGCATAATTTCTAGTAGAGAAAATCAATTGACCTTCATAGAATCTAAATTGGTCATTTTATTTTACTTCTCCATAAGTACTCAAAATGCGACATTGGATTGAGTACCGTGTTGTGTTTCTGTTAAAGTCCAGATATATCAAAAGTCAGGAGGAGCCTGGATGATCTCCAATGACCTTCGATGCTTCTGATCTCGAGGAAAAACATGCTTTAAGATTAAGTAAAGATAGCCAGTGCTCAGTCTTCTTGACTTCTCCCTACAGACTGTTGCCGAGTATGCCGATTAGTGGATTGGAGGCTTGTGGGGCAGTGTGTGTGTGTTAATAGAAATCAAGACAAGAATCATTCCAGATCATGATCATTCAACTATAAAATGCCAGCCGCTAATTTTAAGCCTTACCCAATTTAGTGTAAATAACCCTCAAAAATAACTAGCTATTGTTGAGTTCTGGTGCACAGGGCAATGAATTTCAATCTCTTTATTTGCAAAGAGGAGGATGTTTTGAGGACCACTTGGCAGTTTGCATCTACTTTCTCATGGGTGTGGTAAAGACATTGGATATATTGTGGAGTGGCTAGCATGGAGTCAATATCTGCATTATGATGCTGAGGAGAAGGCTGATGGATATGGCTTTAGATAGAGAACTCTTCAACTTTCATACCTCTCTACTCCAAACTCCTTAATTATCCTTGATACTGGAGGTCACAAACTTGGGCCTTGAGATGAATTTGCTCCAAATACATTTAGGTTAGTTTACATAGTGGTCTTTTTGTGGTAAAATTTTAGTAATTGCATCATCAACAAATCAAACTTTGCATAAAATTCTAATTTTCTGGCTTATTGATGACAGATCTGGAAGGATTAAGTCCTGTCTTTTTCATAATAATGATCACTTGGAATTCCACAGAGGATACTGCTTTTGAGGAAACATCTGTGCTTTAGTTAAGCACAGGTTCTACGATGCCCTTTTTCCTTATACAAAGCTGGATCCATTCTGTTACATTACCTGTTTTACTTCCGTGGATTTTGATTATGATTGTTCAACTTCTCAAGTAACAGCTGAAAAAGGATAGCAAAACATGGATTAAAAAATAAGTGAGGAAATAAATTAGTTGGATTTTTGTGATCCTGACTTCCTTGATTTCTTCAAAGCACTTTTTTGTTTGCAGTGAAATTAATTTAAAATACATATAATGGCACTTGTTGTAAAATGAGTTTCACCTCTAGCATCTGTGGCTTGAGTCTAAAGAAAGAAGAGTACAAAATTATATTATCAGGGCTGAGCCCTGGTGGTGTAGTGGTTGTGCGCGGGACTACAGCCCACTGGGTTGGAGGTTCAAATCCAGCAGCAGCTCTCCAGGAGCAAGGCCAGGCCTCTTACTCCCACCACCAGGGGGCAGTGGTGCCCCTTCCCCAAAATACACAAAAAAATTATATTGTTATGAGACTTTGTTTCTCAAATTGGTAATTAATGTGCACATCTTTCAAGGAATTCACAAGGACATTTAGGACAGTACATTTCCTTGTTTTGATCTAAAAATAGTTTACAAATTTTACAAACATTCTGGTATACTTGGATGACCACTTTTTATACTTTCCTTCTACTGGGTTTGTGACTAGAATTGCACTTGCCTTGGCAATTGCATTGCTGCCAAGTCATCCCCCAAAGAGGATGCATTTCCCTGTTTGTGCCCTGCCTCCCTATCTTCCATTTTAGAGCATCCATTATAATATTTTTCTCTTTAAATGGTGACCTTATATTTCTTTTTTAATGTAGTTTTATTAGCATAGAATTCAAATACCATACAATTGAATAGTTCAACCGTAGTTTTAAAAAGTTGTACAGTCTTCGTTACAATCAATTTCAAGACTGTATATGTCTTAGAGAACTGCCACAGCAAAGCATTTCACAGTTGGTTTAATAGGATTTGTTGGAGAGCTGTACAGTTGAATGCTATACATATTGACCAAAAGGGTAGGTTAAAAAGCATAGTCTAACAAAAGATATCTATTTTTTTTATGTTTTTTTTTGGGGGGCATCACTGCCCTCTGGTAGTCATGGGAGCTACCCAACGCTGCTCCTGAGAGCCGCTGCTGGATTTGAACTGCCAAGTCTGCAGGCCACAGTCCCACACTCAACCATTTATGCCACTGGGGCTCAGCCCCAAAGATATCTATTTTTAAAGTAAAAGTTGGTGGTATTAACATAGTAGCCCTTAGTTGTTGAGCTCTTAGTGTGTGTCAGTCCCTGGAGGATGCAGCTGGTAAGTCCAAGGCTTCTAACTGAATGGTTGGTGGTTCTAGTCCATCAGATGCACCTCAGAAAAAAGACCAGACAATTAATTTCTGAAAATTAGTTATCGAAAACTCTTTGGAGCCCAGTTACACTCTGTTATACATGGTGTCACTACAACTATGTATTTATTTAAAGGCAACTGGTAATATAGATAATGCTTTGTGTCAATCTTACTTTCCTTTATGCTGAATACAACTTCCGGTGATAGCTATCAATGACATGGTGATGTGGAGTAGTCAGGCTTAGAGAGTTTAAGGATCTTGCCAATGTCACACTATCAGGACTAAAATTCTGCTTTTTTGACCTGAAGGGTAGGGTTGGCTACAGTATGGATATGAAAGATATAAAGAAGGGTAAGAAAGGAAAGACAAAGGCCTACACACCTGTGTTAATCTGGGTAGATTAGAGAAACAAATTCATAAGCATGCATATGTGTACAAAAGAGAGTTTTATATGAAAGTTAAAGGTACATTAAGAAAGCTTGCAAACCCAGTCTAAGTCCATAAGTCCGATATTAGCCCACAAGTCTGATACCAATCTATAAAGTCCTCTTCAGACTCATGAAACATATACAATGACACTGAATGCAGGACAAGTACAGGTCAGTGGACAGAAAGTCTTTGGATTCAATGACTTTGTAAGCATCTCAACACTGGCAGGGTTTCTCTAGCTTCCAGGACTGCATCAGGGTAGGTCCATGTGGCTTCTCCTCAGGGATGTCTCATAGGGAATCAGCCTTGTCGGTCGAGAGTCTTTCAAGGGAGTGAGCAGGAGAGATATAGTGCCTTCAGCCTCCAAGAAGAAATACCAGATTTCCCAGAATTCTCAGGAGAAGGCCATACCCGCAAAGAGGTCTCGTTGACTATGATCCAATTGACAGACTAGACTTGACTCCACTCGTAATCTTCTCAATTTGACACCAGATTATGTATCTTCCACAACCCCCAAGCATAAAATTAACTCTGGGTTATTGTCTCCTCTAACTCTTTGCTATCTGAACAATATCTGAATTTGCACAGTATTGTAGTGAGCACTGAATGCTCTCACTATTCCAATTGTCATGGTCTACTTTTAATCCCTACAGTGGGCAATTCTGAGGCACTTTCCAGTTCAATAGAGACCGTTGGTACTGGGCCATTTTACATGCTGTTAATTCTTAAAGGCATATTACTGAATGTTAAAAATGTTATTGCAATCTAAATGCTCTTTATGCTTCTGAGAGAGCTTAAAGATTTTCAAGACTCACTTTCATTTCAATAAATTTGGTCTATTATCCTGACATCTTCAAATTCTGCAAGTGTTTAGGTAATTAACTTTTTGCCATTATGAGATTGCTATTGTTCTCCAAATAACATTTCTTGATTGATTGTCATACAGTTGTCCAAACTTTAGGTTATTTTAATTTTAGTTGGCATTAAATAGAAGAATAATGATTTTGGAGAAAACTCTAAACGTGAATGTGAAGAAAATACTTAATTTTATTAATAATTGTGATGAAA
>PVJH01040960.1:0-15356 GCA_004026705.1 Nesogale talazaci
TACACATACACACACAGTGACCTACACATCTAATTAACCTAATCATCTTTGCCAGCTTTCTTTGAGAGCCTGTTTTTGGTGGTGAGTTTGAAGTATCTCTTTCCTCTGGCTAGTTCTGAGTCACAGAGTGTTTTCAAACTTCGCAATGTAGCCATTCTCATTGCCCTCAACTCCATTCTGAGACACAGCCCTATAGGACAGGGTAGAACTGGCTCTGTGGGGTTCTAAGACTGTCCCTGTATATGGATGTAGGAAGCCTTGTCTTCCTCCCATGGAGCCGCTGGTGATTTCAACTGCCAACATTTTGGGTTAGCAGCTTAACTTATAACCCATGGTGCCACCACGGATCCCTAAAAGCCAAACTCACTGCTGTCGAGTTGATTCTGATTCACCAGGACCCTTACAAGACAGAGTAGAAGTTCTTCACAGGAGGAGAAAGCTCATCTCTCTCCCATGGAGCAGCTAGTTGGCTTTGAACTGCTGGCCTTGTGGTTCGCAGGCCAGCACACAACCAGGGCTCTCTTATTAGACCAGCAGTTGTCTGGGGCCCTTCCCGGCTCACCCATCTCCCCCTTGTTTGTCCCTGGGGAGCAGAGACTGTGTGGTTGTCGCCCTGGATGCTGCCACAGGTAGAGGCAGCCCTGGAATGGCTCCATGCTTTCGTTAGTGATCAACAAAGGGCGTTAGGGCAAAAGCTCATCTGGAAGGAAGGGCTCAGAGGAAAGGAGGAAGCCTTCCCCTTGACTATAAAGCAGGAGGGGCGGGCAGCGAGGCTGGGATAGGCAGGGCACTCTGAAACACTGGGCTTTTTTGACCAGAAGGTGGATTCTGCTGCCCAAGTGCTCTGTCAGGAGATGGCTAGCTCCCTTTCTGTCCGCCTGGGTCCAGCAGTCTAACTCCCCCTGTGCAAGTAAAAGGACCCCTAGAAACTCACTTAGGTGAAAGAGGAGGCTGTTGTACCTAGAGAGTCATACAGAACCCCCACCACCCCCGGGACAGCTCAGCACTCAGGCAGAAACAGAACCTGGGGTCCACCAGGACCCTCTGTGCCCCACCCTCTGCCCTTCACCTCCCTGCAGCACATCCTCCCTTCTCTGCCTAACTCCCTCTTTTTTCCCTCCAGCCCCTTCCCTTCTCTTTCACTGCTCCTATGGCCTCCTCTTCTTATCTCTCCTTTATCCCTCTTTCTCTAGGCCTTCCTTTTAACTCCATCCTTACTTTCTCCTCCCTCTCTCCCTCTCCATTCCTGTCTCTTCCTCTTCTCTCCTCTCCCTCCCCCTCCTCTCTCCCTCTCTCCTCCTCTCTCCCATCCCCATTCTCTCTCTCCATCTTCCTCCCTTCCTCCTCTCTCCCTCTCCCCTCCTCCTTTCTCCATCCTCTCCTCTCTGTCTCTCCCTCCTTCCCCCTTTCTCCCTCCCCCTCCTCTCTCCATCTTCCCTTCTCCTTTCTCCCTCCTCTCCCCTCCTTTCTCCTCCCCTCTTTCCATCCTTCTCCACCTTCCTTTCACCCTCCCCTCTCCCTTCTGTCTCCCTCCTCTCTCCTCTCTCCCTGCCCCCTCCTCTCCATCTTCCCTCCTTCCTCTTCTCTCTCCCTCCTCCCTCTTCCTTCCCTGGATCCCTCTTCCTTCTTCCCATCCCTCCTCCTGCTATTCCTTTTCTCACTCATGTTGTTGCCTCAGCAGCACCGTGACCAGACTCTGTTCTCAGGCTGTTGGCCTCCATGCACTCTCTCTCTCTGACCAAGCAGCATCTTAGCCCCTGCTAGACCATCCATAAGAACCCACCTCCAAATTCTCCAAAGAGAGAACCAACATGCTCTGGCTTGGTCCAGGGATCTGCTCTGCTGTGGTTAGGGGGGTATGAAGCTCATTCCCACAAACTAGTTGGAGCTGCAAGGGAGCCTGGGGACAGGGCCCTGGTTCTGTGTGAACAAAAGGAACCAGGCGAGCAGGACTCTGAGGACACCAGCTGTCCTCCTGCCTCACTGCAGTAAAGGGTTCCCCATGGGTTTCCTGAGAGCCCACTTTCTCTCCATCAGGTTTTGATTAAAGTAAACCACAGAGCTCCTCTGAGCCAAGACCGTCCTATTGATGTTGCCTTACTTATGGAGTCTGTGAGGCACCCTGTAGCACAGTGGTTACACATTGGGCTACTTACTGAAAGGTCAGCAGTTCGAAACCACTAGCCACTCCACGTGAAAAAAATGAGGCTTTCTACCCTGTCTTATAGGGTCCCTGTAAGTCAGCACCCACTCAATGGTGGTGAGGTTGGTTTTGTTATTTTTGCAGTTACCGAGTGCTGGTATGACAGGAAGACCAGAGGTGGGTGGGTAGCTTTAACAAACTAAAACTTATCCTGTCACGGTTTAAGAGCCTCACCTAAAACTCACTGCCATTTGGCAATTTCCCACTCACAGCAACCCCTCGGGGCAGAGTAGAACTGCCCCTGTGGGTTTTCTGAGACCGTTAATCTTTTCAGAAACAGAGAGTCTCATCTCTCGCCGACAGAGCAGCTGGTGCTTTCAAACCGCCCGCCAGCCTTGACGTGAGCAGCCCAGTCAGTGTACAACACACACCACCACCGGGGCTCCGTGAGGCTCGAAGCCCATGTTCCCTCACCAGGTCCAGGGAAGGCTTTGCATCCCTGTCAGCGCAGAGGACAGTGCTTTTCTCCTTTCCACATCTGTGGGCCCGGGGAACCCGGCACACCTCCAGGTGCCTGGGCATCCACCGTCAATCTTTCCCTGAGTCTAGTAGGTTCTCAGCATCGGTACCCTGGGTGTCAAGGCCCTTCCTTCTTTGAGTGCATCTCTCTCCTTGTATCTTTCGTGAGTTGAAAGTGCACATGCCCAGGGAAACACCACGCCTTCCAGGGACTCCGGGCCGTGACTTGCGTGAGGGTACGGCATCTTTACAGCTCCTTGGCTGCTCAGATCAGATCACCTGGGTGCTGTTAGGTCCCCTTGAGTGGACTCCTGCTCATAGAGAGAGGCCCGTGTGCAGCAGAAGGAGACGCCACCCAGTCCTGCGACATCCTCCAGATGACTCGTGTGTTGGAGGCCATGGCTGCAGCCACGAGGTCCATCCATCCATCCATCCATCCATCCCACTGAGGGCTTCCTCTCCTTCCCTGCCCCTCTCCTTTAACCCAGCACGCTGTCCTTCTCCAGGGACTGCTCTCTCCTGACCACATGTCCCAAGTGGGTGATACAAAGTCGCAGCGTCCTAGCTTCTCAGGAACCCTCCTGCTGTACTTCTCCCGAGACAGATGTGTGCTTGTTCTGCAGACTGGGGGTCACGATGCCTCCAATACTGGGTGGTAATGAGATAATTGCCTAGCTGCCAAAGTACACTATTACATAACTGGCAAACTCAGCCAAGTGGACACCTTTCAGAGGGGGTGGGCGGTGGCCAGAGCACAATTTAATCGGTGACACCCACCCTCCAACCCCTCCCTGCAGCATTCCTAATCCTTTTGCTCTCCCCCACCCCCACCCCGCCATGACGCCTGCCTGCAGAGCCAGCCACCGAGCGTCCTCCCTTCCCTAATTCTAGACCTTATCTTCCTTCCTCCACATCCCTCCTCACTGCTTCCCGTTCTGCCACTAGGCAACACGGCGAAGCAGCCCTGGAGGACAGAGTAGAACTGTCCCTGTGGGCTTCCAAGACTATGCTTTTTACTGGAGGAAAAAGGCTTCTCTTTCCCCCTCGGGCAGCTGGCAGTTTCGAACTGCTAATCTCATGCTTAGCAGCCCAAGACGCAAGCCCTATGCTAGCAGGCCTCTTTGGGGCTACACCTTACAATCCCCGTGTCACCGCGTCTGATTCCTAACAATCCAGCGTCGAAAGCAGCTCCACTCCTGGGCTCCTCTGCTCACTTCAGACCCTGCCTTGCTGATGGGCTCAGCGGCTAAAGAAATCTGGAGTCAGGCTTCCTTCAGGCCCTCGCCACCTGGATCCTCTCTGCAGAGCCACCTCACCTGGGACAGGGCGCATTTCCACAAGGAGCCTCACAGGTGGGCGTCTTCTCTGCCTGTGGTGGACAGACGCAAACCAAGATTGTGAAGACCAAGCACCCCTCCATTACCTCATGGACAGACGCAAGATTGTGAAGACCAAGCACCCCTCCATTACCTCATGGACACACCTTCGTGTCAATCCTGGGCTGCTGTCCTCGGAACCCAGCAGCCAGCACCTGGGGGGCAAAACGGGCTTGATCCAGCAAGCGTTGTCCTAGGAACCGCCCCTGGGAAGAGGCTGGGCAGAGGTAGTCCATAGTAGCCTGCTAGCAAGCCTAAGCCAAGCCCAGTGCTGGCCGGTGAGCAGAACTCCAGGGAAGGTGTGTTTTACTGTTTTCCGAAGAACGCCTCATGCAAGAGACCCGTCTACGTTCTCCGGCACCTGATTCTGACATTTAAAGTCCAGAGACTCCCTGGCTCTTCACAGTTTGTTGTGGGGGTGTGGAAAGAGTACCAGCTTTCACCGTGCGTATTGCTTGGGTCTTTGTGGACGTTCTGAGGACAGGAGATTATGTAGACACTGAGTCCTTCGCTCAGCACAGAGGCACTGAGAGCCAGTCGAGTGTGTGCCAGCCCCCGCGGGTGTCAGGAAGGCAGCGGGGACAGGAATCCTAACCTCAGGCCTTACTGAGGTTCTCAATTCCAACCGTGTTGTGCCTCCCACTCTGCAGGGGCATTTGGCAATGCCTGGAGGCGTATTTAAGAGTCCTGGGGGTGCCGTGGTGACAGCGTTCCACAGCTAAGCAAAGGATTCCGGGCTTGAACTCAGGAGCTACTGCAGGAGGAGGCCGTGGCCGTCTGATTTAGAGCACGAGGCCTGTTCTACTGTGTCCCATTGAGTCTTTCTAGAGAAGGGATCAGCTCAGCAGCACTGCGTTGGAAACATATTTGGTTGCTACAGGTCTTTTCAGTTTGTTGCTGTGATTCCCAAGTGGCATGCTGTCTGCATATAGTGGGTAGAAGCCAGAGAGTCTAGCACGCATTCAACCACGCACGCGCCAGCCCCTACTGCAAAGAAGACCCCTTCCCAAACTGGCAGCTGGGGTCAGGATGCTCTGCTCAGTGCAAAAGTGTCTCAGAGCCGGGGAACTGAGAGAACCCAGGGCTTTCTGCTCCAGACTGTGTGTTTCCTCTCTGTTGGCTGTTTTTTTTTTTTTTTAATTCCCCCCCACACACACATTTTAAAAGGCTCATTTCAAGGTCAGTATTTCATCTATCTTGTGAAAGGAAAGTTCAAAGCTTAACCCAATTTCTCACTGGAATTCAATGTCACCTGATGGCGGAGAGCACCAATTATAGAAAGCATCAATTATAGAAAACTCTCTCTGCTGGCTGTGCTCCTGAACCACGGTGTGCCTTCAGACGAGCCCCCAACCCTGGACTTCCTCCTTTCTTGGGAGCCAAAGCTGGATCAACTCACCACCGCTGACCCCTTTTCTGTGCAGATAGTGTAGCTACCCTTGACTTCGGGGGCAGTGCTCTTAGAAAAGCAAATAGATCGTGTGGCCATCATTAACATAATGTTTATAATAAGCTGAGACAGTTTGGTTTTAGCATTGACCAGTGATTTACATGGGAGTGGGGCTACTCTCTCCCCTCGGGGACATTTGTCAAGGACTGGAGACATTGTTTGGTTGTTACAACAGTGGCATCTAGTGGGTAGGGGTCTGGAATGCTGCTAAGCATGCTAGAGTACTCAGACCAGCTGTGTTAGTCCACATAGACTAGAGAAACAAATTCATAAAATGCATATGGATATACGGGAAAGGTTTATATACAAGAGGAATGGAACATTGAGAAAGCATCCCAACTCAGTCCAGTCCAAGGTCATAAGTCAGATATTAGCCCATATGTCTGATACCAATCTATAAAGTCTCCTTCTGACTCACAAGGTACATGCAATGACACCAGCATAATCATAGGCCAGTGGGTGCAGAATCTTGTGTATCCAGTGGCGGTAGAATCATCCCAGCACTGGCAGGCGTCTCCCCATGGCTCTTCGTTTCCAGAGCTCAGGGTCCATCAGCAGTAGCCATTGGAGGTAGAAGCATCTCAGCCCTGGTGGCCTCCCAAGCATCTCAGCACTGGCAGGAATCTCCAAGTGGCTTCTCTGGCCCCAGAAGTCTGGTTTCATCAGAGTACGCCCATGGGGCTTCTCCTCCGGCTCCTCCAGTCTCCAGGAATCAGGATCGATCAGTATGCTGTCATCTCATCTAGTCAGTAGCTCATCTCCAAGGAATGAGTTTCTTGTCTCTCATCTCCATGGGGGAATATCGCAAGATTTCACAGAATTCTCGGAGAAAGCCATGCTCACACAGAGTTCTCACTGGCTATCTCCAGATTGATAGGCTAGACTCCACTCCTACACTCTTAGTCAAATTGGCACCAGAGTACATGGCTGTCACACCAGCCGTGCTGAGGCTGAGAAGCCCTTGGCTACACCAATCAGAAAAAGCAAAAATTCCCCACAGTAGCAGATCATCAACAGCTCCTTCTGTGTCTGAAGTGTCAGGATCAGTACGAAGAAGGTTAGACATCTGGGAATATCCAGACTAGCCCATCAGGACCCCGGGCTGTGTAGTGGGCCATACATTGGACTGCTAACTGCAGGGTCAGAGTGGGAACTCACCGACCATGCTGATGAAGAAAGATGAGGCTTTCCGCTCCCATAAAGATGTACAGCCTTGGAAACCTCTCAGAGCAATTCTGTGTCCTGTAGGTTCGTGCTGAGTCAGAATCCACTTGATGGGGCTGGTTCTACTCTGTTGCATGGACTCCCTGCAAGTCAACTCCACAGATGTGCATTGAGGGTTGGGGGAGACATATTTGGTTGTCATAGGTAGTTTTAGTCTATGGCAGCGATTCTCATCTGGGGTGCCACAGTGACATCGACCCACCAGAAGGCCTGGTGGCACAGTGGATGCAGCACTGCTAACTGTAAGGTTGGGGTTGAAGACCATCTGCTGCTCTGTGGGAGAAAAATGAGGCTATCTGCTTCTGTGACGATTTTGTCTTAGAGCAGTTCTCCTTTGGTCAGAATCAACTCCACAGATGAGTTACACTGACCAAAATAAATAACTGCCTCTCATCTGACAAGTCAGGGGTACTCCCAGAACGCCTGGGATGTTTCTGGATAACTGTTCTTGCTCTTGTTTTTCTGAGCAGTGGCCATTCCTGAGCTGCTCGTTAAACATCTACAGCCTCCCATAACATCATCTTCTTTTCAGTGTGGTCTTTGAGTTCCAGGCTGACCTTGCCTGGTAAAACAGAGTTGGACAGACATAACTTCCTGTCTGGGGTATTTTCTTCCTGTCTGGCATATTTTAGTTACTGCCCTAAAGTTTGCAAAATGTTCTTTCTCTGAAAGTTATCCTTGAAAACCAATAAACGTCATAGAATGGAAAAGCTAACTAGTGATCTTTGTGTGGTAGTTAAGATATGAGGTATGGTTGCTGAGAGGATGGATATATTAATTCAACCGAAAATCAAGTAGGTACGTAGAGTGCCCTTAGCACTTAGATCCATCCAGCTTACAGCCTAGAGGTTTTCCTTCTGGATCAAAACGAAAGCTGAACATGAAAATAAACAGTTGCCCATCACAAAAAGGAAATTAGGCAATGGGCCTAAAATAATGTTTAGTCAACGTTACCTTCTCCCTCGTCCCCTGTGGGTTTCTTGCTGTGGGAAGGAATATATGTTTGTGGGGACATTGCTATTTAACAATGTCTGCCTGCATTCGTTTGGCCCGTAAGATGAGATCAAAAATACAATAAGTACAGTTTAGCCCTGGTGCTGTAATGATTACAAGTTGGGCTGCTAACCGCCAGGTCAGCAGTTTGAATCCACCGGCCAGTCCACAGGAGAAAGACTAGGCTCTCTACTCTCAGAAAGAGTTACAGTCTTGAAAACTCACAGGGGCAGTTCGACCCTGTCCTCCACGGTTGCCAGAGGTCAGAATTGACTCAATGGCATGACATTTGGTTGCCTTTTGTTATTTTTTAAATGTTGGGAAAAGAGAATGTTACAGGGGTCCTCAAACTTTTTAAATAGGGGGCCAGTTCACTGTCCCTCAGACTGTCGGAGGGTCAGACTAGAGTTAAAAAAATTTTTTTTTGATTAAAATTATGAACAAATTCACTGCGGGCCCTGGATGAGTCGGTTGCTAAGCAGGACAGGCAGCGGCAGCAAAAACACTTGGCGGCTGAATCCATGTAGCCCATGGCCATAGTCTGAGGACCCCTGTTCAGAAGATGCGTGACTCCAGCACTCCATGCACATTTTGTGTCATGCCATCGATTGCAATCCTCACGAGGTGACATAACTCCTCACACTTCCTCCATCCAGCCATCATTTTCCCTGGCCCTTTGTGTCCTCAGAACTTCGTCCCTGGGCAAACACTCCCCATTTGAGCTCAACTGGTTTGTTATTCTAAGGAGTTCATCTCTCCCGGTGGTGCTGTTCACCTTAGCGACCTGTCTGTTGTTTGCCGGGTGACGTAGGGCCTTAGTCTCAAGGGTTCCTCCAGTCTCCAACCAGAGAACCCTATCAGTTTTGTTCCACATGTTTCTCCCACTCAAGGAAGGCTCTTCTATTGCACCTCTTTCAGAGCACTCGCTAGTGATGGCTGGGCCAGCCCCTTCCGGTCCAGAAGCTGAGGTTCTTATGAGTCCTTTGGACAAATGGCTTTCATGGGTCTTTTATTTGCTTCCTTCTTCTTTGGTCTGGATGGGAACTATCAGCCAAACTAAACCACTGAGTGGACATTGAACAGCATAGAGTTTTGGCATTCCTTTTGAAATGATTGTGTGGTTTCTCTACTTTGTTTTGCTATTGTGGTCAATTCTGGGAATATATACAGTAAGTGATCTTAAATTCCTGAAATAAGCCTTCCTTGGACATAATTTTTAAAAATATAATGCTGCATTCAGTGAGGTAGTTCTAGGATTTTTTTTTTGGCATTTAGGCCCATTATTTAAATTGCTGTCAAATGTTATTTTGGTATACTGTTCTTGTGTGGTTTGGGAATCACGATTATATAACCCTCAAAAAATAAACCAGATTTCCTTCTTCTATCCTCTGGAATAGTTTGTATTAGGTTAGAGAATGTTTCTTAAAAATTTGATACAATTTATAAATAAGGAGAGTTAGGGTCAGTGATCTTTTTCTTTGTTAGATACATGTTTTTTGCAGATTTAATTATTGAATAGATATAATTGAATTTAAGTTTCCAATGCTGTTTTATGTTCCTATGTTGCATTATGTTTTAATAATTTATGTTCTTTAAGAAAATTATCCATTTCATGTAATTTTTCATTTTGTGGGTATAAAATTAGTACTCTTAAGGGTTTCCACTTTATTGTATTTTTCTTGTATCTGTTTTTATGTCTCCTGTTTCATGATTTATGACGGTTCCTAAATCAATTTTGTCCACGCTTTCTTTGTTTTCAAAAGGTTTTTTAAGTATCCCTTTTAAAATTCCCTTTACCTTTGCTTTGATTGCGTTCATTCTTTACATTTTGTTGTTATTTTGTTTGTTTTATTCTGTTACTTGTATAACTTCATGAGGAGTGCATTTAATTTCTAATTGTGCATTTTAATTTTGTAGTGTATACAATTAAACTTTTTTAAAAAAGCCTCACTGCCGTTGAGTTAGTACCGACTCATTGCAACCCCCTGTGGACTTCTGAGATTGTTGAAGGGAGTGAAAAGCCCAGTCTTGCTCCCCTGAGGCTTCTGGTGGTTTCGAACTGCCAACATTTAGGATCACAGGCCAACTTGTCACACGACACCACAAAGCCTCTCTAATGAGTTACACATCGAACTGCAAGACCAGCTGTTCGATATTGTCAGCTGCCCTCGGAGAAAGATGAAGCTCTCTACTCCCACAGACACCACCTGGGTAGTTCTACTCTTCCAGTAAGGTCACTCACTATCAGTTGGCATCAACTCAATAGCAATGAGGAGAGCCTACAAGATCATGTTCTTTGCTTTAAAAAAAAATAACTTTTATTGGGAGCTTTGACATCCCTCATCACAATCCATACATTTCTCCAGTGTGCCAAGCACACTTGCACATTGGCCGCCATCATCATTTTCAAAGCATCTCTTCCCACTTGATATCCACTCCCCATTTCTTCCCCCACCCTCTCAGGAACCCTTGGTAAGTTACAGATTATTATTATTTTCATATATCATTTTCTGTTGCCCCTTATCCACTTTTCTCTTATTCGTCCCCCTGGGAGGGGGCTCTGGCTTGAACCTTGTGATCAATTTCCCCTTTCTCTCCTGCCCCCCACCCTCCCCTAATCCTCCTGGTATCCCTACTCTCCATGTTGGCCCTGAGGGGGTTATCTATCCTGGATTCCCTGTGTTGCAGGCTCTTATCTGTAGCAAGGTGAATATTCTGATCTAATTTGATTTGTAAGGTAAAATTGAAGTCATGATAGTGGGGTGAAGGAAGCGCCAAAGAACTAAAGGAAAATTGTGTTTCATCAGTTCTATACTGCATTCTAACTGGCTCATCTCTTCCCTATGACCCCTCTGTGAGGGGATGCACATTGAATCTCCACTCCATGCTCACCTCCCATTCATCTTGGGTATGGTTTTATTCTGGGTCTTGCTATAGCCTGATAACTGATCCCATCAACACCTAATGATCACACAGGCTGATGTGCTTCTTCCATGTGGACTTTGTTGCTTCGAAGCTAGGTGGCTGCTTATTTATCTTCAATCCTGTAAGACTTCAGATGCTGTATCTTTTGATAGCCGAGCACCACCAGCTTTCTTTACCACACTTGCTTATGCACCCATTTTGTCTTCAGCAATCATGTCAGGAAGGTGAGCATCATGGAATGCTGGATTTTAATGCCAAATATTTTCTAACATTTATTAAGCCTCTTGAGTGTCTATTTTTATTTACATTTTCAAATATGGGATTTGGCTCTATTGTAATTGCTTTATAACTTTATCATACTGTAGTCATAATATGGTCTTAGTATTTGTCATTTTGTGTATGTTGAGGCTTGGTTGATAGTCCAACCAAGATGTTTAGATGTTTCATGTGTTTTTTTGAAAGCGGGTTTTTTTTAATTGTTGGACATGAAATTCCTTTTATATTTAGTATATTAACAGTATCTATTTCATCTATTGGGTTCTGTGACTATCTGTTTGTAAAAAAAAATCATTAAAATTGTGGGTATGGCTATTTCTCCTTATATTCTTTTCATTAAAATTATTTTTTAAATGGATTTACTTTTTAAAAACTTTTTTTTAATTGGGTGAAGACTACAGAGCAAATCAGTTTTCCAGGCAAACTTGTTTCATGCTCCTGATCGTCATCTTCACAGGGTACCATCAATTATCAAAATTACTTCCTTTCTCTGTTTCCTGTTGTCATTCTTCCTCCCTTCCAAACCCTTCTGAACTTACCGTTGGGAAGACGTTGTCCTTTTGATTTCAGCTGGTTGATGGTTCTAAGGAGTGCATATTCCATCTTGTTCATTGCTCACCTTAGGGCTTTCTTTGTAGCTTCATGTCTGATAATCTTGGGGCTGAGTTCATTTCCAGACCTAATGGATGACTAAGGGCTCTGCTTTCACAGGTCCTACCCATCTCCATACTCTCAGTAAGTCTGAGCTTCTCTATGATCGTGCAGTTTGTTCCACCTTCTGTTCTACTTTATCACCGATCCTCTAATGTGATCCCTGTCAGAGACGTTGGTCATGGTAGCTGGAGCACTGTCTAGTTCTTCTGCTCTCAGGGTTGTAGAAGCTGATGTTCCTGTGGTCTATGAGTCCATTGAACTAATGGTCTTTGTGTATTTCAATTTCCTTCTCTCTTCTTTGTTTCAGACCAGGAGAGACCAGTAATTGCACCCTTGGTGAAGTCTCACAACTGTGACAGAATCCTCTCCTAAAACTCTCTCATCTCTTCATTTTCTAAAGCAATTAACCCTTTGATTTTCTCTACACATTGCAGAACTAAGGCCTTGATGTTGAGCCTTCTTTCCTTCATCTTCTATGTTTTCTACCAAAGCATCTTTATTCATTCACAAATTTTCAATATAATTTGTTTGCCAAAAATGATAGCATGTGATCTCCAGCCCCAGCCTTTCCACTTGACTAGTAAGTGTAAACTCCTATATGACTTTAACACTGAATATCTTCGAAACATTTAACCCTAAGTGCCCCAAACTGAATTCTGAATCTCACCTCAAAACTGGTTTTCATTTCTCAGTATGGGGCCCATTCTCCACCCAGTTTCTTTCTTCCACTTTTTGGTGTTTTGCTGTGATTTGGGTGAAAGTTTACAG
Organism: Nesogale talazaci; assembly: GCA_004026705.1. Classification (NCBI taxonomy): domain Eukaryota; kingdom Metazoa; phylum Chordata; class Mammalia; order Afrosoricida; family Tenrecidae; genus Nesogale; species Nesogale talazaci. Next base: position 12,329 of record PVJH01040960.1, read on the forward strand.
AGAAAATTAGTTTCCCCTTCAATAAATTAGTCCCATTCTACTTTGTGCATTAGGTGCCAGCCCCTCTATGTCATAGCACACCTCCCACTTTCTTCCTGGTCTACCCCTTTCCTTTCTCTGTCTTTCTGCGTCTTGAACTTTCTGGTTGGGCAAAGGCTGCCCCTTTGTCCAACTTGTATGCTGATAGTTGTTGCCCAACTTGTATGCTGATAGTTGTGAGGACCATCTTCCATGTAATCCTGTTTAGTGTTTGACTGAAACGTGATTCTCAGGAGAGGCTCATTTCAGGTCTGAGGATGTCTAAAGGCCATAATCTCAGGGTTTCCATCCATTTTTACCAACACAGTAAATCTGGTGAGTTTTCTATGAGTTTGAATTTTATTTGATTCTTTTTGAATTTTTATTTGATTGTTATTTGAATTTTATTTAATTTTGTTAAATTTTATTTAATTTCTCTCCCACTCTGCCCAGGACCTTCTATTGTGATCCCAATCAGAGCAGCTGGGAGTAGTAGCTGGGCACCATCTAGTTCTTCCAGATTCCAGGCTATTGAAATCACTTGTTCACCTTACTCATTTGTTCTCTAACTCATTTTGTCCTGGAGTCTTAACTTCCTTCACTTTTCTTTTCTCCCATTGAGAAAATATTTCTTCTAGATAGCTACAAGCTTTTAAGACCCAGTTTGCTCCTGGCCAAATTAGGATCCAGAACATTAGTCTTTGTGGGGCTGTTATGTCAGTTGACCTAATCAGGCCCCTAGACCATGATCTTCAACCCTTAAACCCACTGACTCAGTCCCTCAAAGTGTTTGGTTATTGCGAAGAAGTTTGCAGAGGGGCTGAGCCCCAGTGGCGTAGTGGTTGTGTGCGGGACTGCGGCTCCACAGGAGCAAAGGCTGGGCCTCCTACTCCCACCACCTGAGGGCAGTGATGCCTAAAAAAAAAAAAAAAAGTTTGCAGAATGTTTGCCCTCTATTATACACTTGGGTATATTTGCAGTTCAGAAGATATCTAAGTAGGATTATCTGCCTAATTTATTCTTGTGGCTGTACTCCCATATGCCACCCCTTCCTCCCAGTTTCTAATACCAGAACTGGGGAGTCATTCTTGATTCCTATCTCTGAGACCCACATTCAGTCAGTTGTCAATTCCTCTACATTTCCTCTGCACACTGTATCTCAAACATATTCATTTCCCCGCTTAACTGACAGCATCCTTGCCTTGACTTCTATGTTGTTGTTGTTTTCAAATAGCCTACTGCACAGATTCTGAGTCTTTTCTGCAATGAACAACTTCCTATCTATTTTTCACAGAATAATCTTAGAAGGAAAAAAAGAGAGGGAAAGAAAAAACCATCTTACTCCTTAAGCCCCTTCCAGGACTTGCCAATGGCATCCACATTTAAACCAGACCTACTCTCGTGAATAAGCCTTAAATGGCATCCACATTTAAACCAGACCTACTCTCGTGAATAAGCCTTCAAGGGTATCCATGACCTAGTGTGTGCTTCTTTCAGCCTTAGCCTCATTCCTCTTCCCTCCACTCTTGGTGTAGTGGCCACAGGCCTCTAAGTTTCTCTTTCTTCCCAAGATGTTGTATATTCCCTCAGCTGGGATGCTCTCCACCCTTCCTCCACACCGAGCTGGACCCTTCTCATCCTCTAGGCAACTTGAAGCCAACTCCACAGAGACACAGACCATCCTGTCCCTCCAGTAGAGCTAAGCGACATCCCCCAGTCTCTCTAGTCATCGTAGTAGCACTGTGTTCCTTTATAAAGTCCTTTTCATAACGGTTCTGGGTTATTTCATTTTATTATGTTTAATGGACCATAAAATGTTAATAGCATATTAGCAATTGACTTTGTGGCCAATAGTGAGCCAGCAGGCCCTCCACAGCATTTCTGGTCCACTGTTAAGAAGTTTGTGGTTGCTGAATTTATTTATAAAAATAAAAAGTTCTATTGTGAACAAAAATGCTTAAACGTGGCACTAGAACATTCTTCGTCAACTGAGTGGACCTCTACTTGAATCCTGACATCTTAGCAAGATGAAAGGCAAGCGTGCTAAGGATGGAGGTCTCTCATGCCTGCAGGAGCTGTCTGCCACGTCTCAGGGCCACGGCTCTCTTGAGGACCCACTCATCCTGCTCCCAGCAGAGGTGGTAGAAGGGGCAGTGTGGGCATGAGATGCTAAAAGACCAAGTTTGGCTAGTTTGAATGGAAACTGTGGTCCCGAGGTTTCTCTTTGGCTCATTAACTTGCTTCTTTCTTTCAGCATTTTTATCAACTGTTGAGTTCTGACAGGCACAAAGCAGGGCTCGTTTATCTCTTTCTGGATTGCGTACTTAGCATAGAACCCCTAATTGTATCTTCCCCAAATTGGGGTCATACCTAACAACCCGTCCTGTTGTCTTGCTTGTTTCATTTTAAATAATATATTGGACCTTCCTGTCATGCTCTTTAAATAATAATAATAAGGCATTCTACGTCTCTGATTTGTTCATGGGAGTTTAGCTATTTTGAAAGACCTTAGCTAACACCTGACAGCATGTGCATTTTCTGGAAATTTCTAAAACCTCTTCCCGGAGCATTGTATTCTCCAAATTAAACTGCTTTTGCTGCTTTGGAACTACCTTTGGGGTGGGGGGGTGGGGGGGGAAGCATGGGGGCCTGTACAGGATTTTTGGAGATCCAGACACAGTTGTGACTTCTCCAGGTGCTTCGATGCTCTGGGAGGGAGACTTCTCCCCTCCACCAAGACTGTCCATTGTTGCTTCGCCTCTTGGTCTTGTGTTCCTGACTCTGAATTCTCAGGCATTCCTAATGTTCGGTTTCTTTTCCTCACAGGTGCACACATTCCGAGGCCCACACTGGTGTGAATACTGTGCCAATTTCATGTGGGGACTCATCGCCCAAGGGGTCCAGTGCTCAGGTAAGACCTGGGCCTTCTTCATCCCTTTCCAGAGGCCCGAGTGGCGGTGCATGGAGAGGGGGAGGCATCTCGCCATGGCTGGGCCATGTGCCCCTGTGA
>PVJH01040961.1:0-15306 GCA_004026705.1 Nesogale talazaci
AAAACAAATCCAGGGTCAGTCTGGGTGGCTTACCAAAGGTTCCTAGCCAGAGATTGTGTGAACGTGCCTCGAGAAGGGTCCCTGGCCACACCCAGCCTCTCTGTAGGCTGTCTGGGGCACTCAGCCAGCTTTCGGCTGCCCATCTCTTCTGAGACAGATGACCGGGAAACCAGATGCCGTGACCGACAGGAGTGATGTGGCTACAGCTCTCAGGAAGGACTTCCTTGCTCAGAAAGATGCTGAAACCAGGGACTCACAGGGACTTACAGTGCAGGGGACACCTCACCTGCAACAAGTGAAACAAAGTCTCTGCACCCCTGGGACCTGAGAGTCCTGATGGGGAGTATGGCACGGTGCCCCGGGCAGCTGTGGACAAGAGAAGCCCTAGTCCTCCAGGGCTGCTGGACCCTCAACCTCCAAGGTGGTCCTGGCCTGAGGACGGGAGCCGGGACTGATGGGGAGAACCTAGCTTAGCAGCCCCAAGCTCCGTGTTCTCACCAGAACCCCAGTGAAGGAGGGAGGGTCGCCTTTCCCCCGCTCTGGAAATATGCTCCTCTCTCACCCTGGGACCACACCTCCAGGAGACGGGTGACCATGGGGAAGGGCAATGTTCCATGCAGAGATTCGTGCTAGACTCTTAAGGGACGGGGTGCTGGTGCAGACCCACCCCGAGGTGACAGAGGAGAAAGGACTGACCATCTGTCTCCCTAACGCAGGGGTGCTTGATATGTGCTCTGCCAGTTGATTGAAAATGTAGTGTGGGAAGATGGCATGGCACGAAAAAAATAGACATAAGCCTATCATCAATCCCGTCACAATTAAGTGATGGGCTTAGGTCTATTTTTGTTTAATGCCATGCGATCTGTCCACACCGCATTTGTGAAGGACACATTGCGTACCCCTGCCCTAAAGATGACAGCCAGGAGACCCTCAGGAGGTTTAGGTTGAGTTTCCAGATGGTGGTAACGGCCTCACGTCAGTCACTCACGGGGGTTCTTGGTTTTGTCTTGCTAGTGGTATTGGGAGTCCAAAGGCTGACTTTCATGAAGGGCTCACTGTCCACCAGGTCCCTGCCCGTCACTCCTCTCTCCTTGCGTCCTCTTCGTTATGCAGGTGAGAAAGGGAGGCTGGAAGAAGTCAGGTGCTCGCTCCAGGCCAGGCAGTCAGCTGGCAACAGGTGAGATGCGTCCTCCTCATGGTCACCCCGTCACTGTCTCAAAGAACAGCCGTCACGGAGGGCCGTGAAAGCAGCACTGCTCCCGGGGTCTGGCTGACCCGCGTGGATCGACTGCACACAGCAGGGGCTCGTGCCCTTCTCCTTCAGGGCGAGTTCTCTCCCGTCTTCCTGGTCTTCCTCCGGCAGATGCCTTCCGACACGGAAGGCCCGATCCAAACACGACTGCCCAGGGAGGCCAAGAGGTCAGCTCGAGGACCTCTTCCTGGGACCCCTCAAAGGGTCATCTGGGTAGACTGTCCTGAACACAGGTCGACCACGGGGGCTTCTTGGGAAGAAAACCCAAGTCCGCCTGGGTGAGAAAGAGGCGGGGAGACGTGGGCGCGGCACTGTTTCTCCAGCGTGAAAACCCATCCGCCCGTTCTTCCCGGGAGCCAGGGCTGGGCTGTGAGAGATTCCTTGGGAAGCCACACCCCCTCCACGCGACAGCCCGATCCCGTCTTTTCCGACTGCCTTTTGCTCCTCAAACTCAGAGACCATTGAAAGGTGACACGGTGCCAGGCCCTCTTGGGCGCCCGGGCTGCTGTTTGGAGGTGGCAGACTTGAGTCGCCCAGGGCTCTGCGCTGGGGGAAGGATAGAGACCCGGGGCCTTGGCCTGCAGAAGCATACAGTCTATGAGCACGGGCTGAGGAACGACAGTTGCCCATCCCCAGGTTCTTGTTAAATAAAGGCGCCTGTGATTTCGTGGCCATCCTTTTTGTCTTCCCTCCGTAAAGCAGCTTTATGGCCAAATAATTCGCATCCCATAAACTTCCCTCTCACGCTACATTTGAAAGGTGGTTTGAAACACACCAAACGTCAGGGTGTGTGCTTGTTATCCTGGAGGAACAAGCAGCGTTCCAAAATAAGGTGCTTCCTGCCCTTACAGGGCAGAGCAGGAAGGCATGCCCACAGCCAGCCAAGCCATCTCTGAGCAGAGGCTGGGAAGGGGGTGTCATCTTTCTGTCTTCCCCTCTTCTCCGTCCCCTCCCCAGCTTGCTCCCCATCCATCCATCCATCCATCCATCCATCCATCCATCCATCCATCCATCCATCATTTCCCCTCCCACCCCAGGAGATGCTCAGGCTGCCTCCTGGCTCTGGGGTCACCACTACCACCCCTTCTCCTCATTCTACCTTGGGCAGGTGGTTAGGTGTGAAGGGCAGGCCAGGGAGGACAGAGCTGGCTGCAGGGAACAAGTCAGAGGCCCTGTGGTAGGCCATCACCATGTAATCTTCCAGGGACACAGCGTATGGAGAGTGTGGCCTGGGTGAAAAGCCAGAGCTTCTCATTGTAAGGCCACTGCTTATGGGCCATGGGACGATCTCACTGCACCTCGCTTTCTTGAATCTATAAAACCGGTGCAAGACTGCACTCAGGTTGTCATAACCAACTGCCGTAAAGTCGATTCTGGCCCATAGCAAACGTGGAGAGAGTTTCGGAGGCTGTAAATATTTATGAGCGTGGACAGTCTCTCCTTTTTCTTTCGCAGTGCTGGTGGCTGAAGCCTGAGGTTAGCAGTCCACTTACTGGATGTGACTATGTGCTGAGAGGAGCCTGGGGGACATAGTGGTTGCACACTGGGCTGCCAGCTAGAAGGTTGGCACTCCACAGGAGGAAGATGGGGCTTTCTACTCCGTAAAGAGTAAAAGTCTTGGAAACTGAAGGGACGGTTCTCCCCTGTCTAATGGGGTTTTTGTGAATTGGTATCAACTCGATAATGGCAGTGAGCTTGGTTTTGATGAGACGTATTTTAACAGGTGTGCCCCTGTGTGTCTGAGTGGGCTGGACGGGGCAAGTCGACATTGGGGCTCAGGGCCGGGGCAGGTGGCGCGCTTGGCGGCCGAGGGCTTGCAGGCAGTGCTTGCCAGCGCGAACTCTCCAGTGCACTAGAGCAGGAAGGTGCCAGTTTGTTTTCCCAGAGAATTAGCACGGGGAATATTCTCCTCTGTAAGAATGATAATAGTAATAATAATAATGATGATAATAATTAACACAGCTATAGCTTAGATGCCCCCCAGTGCCTTTCTCTCCAGATTTCAAAACCCTTGGCAAATAGCATCTCTGCTGCCTTCACTGTTGCTCCCCCCACCTGACACCCCCCCTCTCCCCAAGGGGGAACCTTAAGTGTGGTCAAGTTCTCTCCTCCAGCAGGAAGGTGGGTGTAGTGACAGAACCAGGACCAGCCTGTCCCAGGGGCAGTCCTGAGTGGCACTGCCAGAGGTGGGAAAGGACCCAGGTGCTTCACTGCCCCACTGCCTCCATCCCCTTCACCCTGGTGCGTCGTGCATCAGCATGACAGAGGAGGAAGGGAGCCGGTGGGGAGCGTTCAGCTCTTTCATTCCAACTTCCACCTCTCCTCTGCTCTTCTGTGGGCCCCCCCAGTAGCCAGCTAGCCTGTACTGGGGCTCCCTGACCCACAATGAATGGGGACCATGCCCAGCAGGTCCGGTCCCTGCAGAGGGCGACTGGTGGTGGCCCTGGTCCCGGTCAGGCACCATTATGCATCACATGCACCTAGTTTAAACAAGGCAGCTACAGTGAGAGTGCACATGCAGGAGGGGACAGGGACTTCCAGAGGCGGACAAGCAGGAGAGGGAGCAGGGGCCTTGGAGGGTCTGGCAGCCACAGGCTCCCTGACAAAGCACATTTTTGGGAACCCAGTATGAGGGCTGCACTCGAGGAGTCTGCTCAGAACCTGAACTCACGCCTGATTGTCAGGGGGTAAGGAGGAGACACAAAGATCCTGCGGGGTAAATAGACCACCCAGTGCTCTCTTACTGGCCTGTAGCTGCCACATACTGACGTGCAGGGCACTCTTGAGAATCCTCCGGGGATGCAGAGGACAGGGGAGGGAGCAGAGAGTTATACATTCAGGGACTCTATCAGCGCTTCAGAGGTAGCCCAAGGTGGCCCTGCAAACCCTTGGTGAGTCACATGAATGGCAGCGTCCGGGGAAGCCAGATGTCCTTGGCGAATTTAGAGTCAGCACAAATCCCTGTGTGTTAGAGTGGGACTGTGCGCCTGGGAGGTGGGCAGAGGGTCAGTGTCTGGTTTTTCAGAAGTAGACCACCTGGCTTTTCTTCTGAGTATGGGTTTTTCTGAAGTATGGACTCCACTTTCCAAGATGGGCTCCAATTTCCCGCCTTTCAGTGTCTTTCTGAGCACATTGAGGACACTAACCATATGGACCACCGGGGAGCAACCCGAAATTGTATGCCAACATCAATGTGTGTGTGTGTATGTGTGTGTGCGTGTGAGTGTGCACCTACAAGAGCATGTTCTGGAGAATGGGTAGGGGTCCATGATCTCATAAATGTCAAGGTGCACCGCTCTGTTCCAGGACGAAGCGTTGGCCCCTTTCCAGAAAGATGACTTCATCTTCCGAAGTGCCGAGGTACAGGTGGAGGCCTGAATTCCACCTGCTGGAAGGAGGGGGCCAGGGTGAGTGTGGAGCCCACAGCCGAGCTATTCCAGGGGGCCTGGTGCCTGGCAGACCCACGGCTGCCTCTGATCCAGAGGCAGTGATGAAGTGCCTGCCACACCGCTTCATTTTCCCATTGTGACAGCTCTGTATCTACTGCTCTCTGTCACCCTGGTGACAGCCATCTAATGATGGAGGTTGCATCGGAGTCCTATAAATTCTCCCAGGACCCCAGGGGCTGGGAGGAGATCAGACTCAGGAAGCCGTGAACCAAATGCTCAGCCCAGCAGAACAGAATGAAGAAATCCTTTAGAATAGGAATGGTCCAAGTTCACATCCCACCGCCGCCGCCGTCTTCTGCTAGCGGTGTGACCTTGAACTCATTAGCTAACCTCTGTGGTTGTCAGTACCTGGAGCTATGAAATAGGGATAACAGCACACAGGGTGCACGGAAGGTTTACACGAGGCGACGTCCACAGAGAACCTGGCACAGCGCTCGGCACAGAGCAGATGCTCCAGAGCTGAGATGCCCTTCCCAGCGGGCCTGGGATACCCAGGGCGTGGGTATCTCTGCCCATCAGCTGCACCCCTGGCATCTCAGGGAAAAGGGAACCTGGGAAGAGCAACTTGGCACAATAAGGACCGCAGTAAGAGCCATGTCCCCTATAGTGTGGCCAGACGTCACAGTCCGCGAGGCTTGCCCGAGGCCCCTTTTCCTCCCTGAAGCTTCTCAGACAGCATTTTTCTTGAATCCCAGCACTGCCATTTCCTATCACTGGAACCTGCAGCCTCTGCTCTGACTTGCCTCTTCTCCCCGCCCCCATTCTAGAGAAAAAATAAAATAAAAGTATTTTTGTTGGTGACGACAGTAAACACACACACGTATATGCGCGCGCGCTCGTGCACACACACACACACAACACACACAGCCTTTGCTAACTCAGCCACGGTGATGTGACTCAGAGAGCGCCGCTGATTGCAGTCATTGTGTGGGAAGCCACCACCACTACTTGTTTCCAAGTGACCCCCTCCCTCCACTACCATCCATAGCAAGGCAGCGTCCCCTACGCACCAAGACGCCCCCTCCCTTCTCCCTCCCCTTGCTGTTGTCAAGGTGCCCTCCAGCCCGTTTGTGACTTGCAGGAGTGGTGCAGGGGTTAAGCATGGGGCCGCAGGTCACCAGCCCCCTGAACCCCCCACTCCCCATCCCCACTCCCAGCCACTCAGCAGCAAGAGACGAGCTTTCCTACTTCTATAAAGAGTTCAGGTCTCTGAAACCAATCAGGGCAGCCACAGGGTGGCTGGGAGTCTGCGTGGACCGGATGGCGGTGAGCTGAGTGACCCCATGGGACTGCAGGGTTTGTTTGTTTGTTTTTTGGGTTTTTTTGGCATCACTGCCTCTGGTGGTCGTGGGCTACCCGGTGCCGCTCCTGAGAGCCGCCGCTGGATTTGAACCGCCAAGCTTGCAGGCCGCAGTCCTGCACTCAACCACTTACGCCACCGGGGCTCAGCCCGGGACCGCAGGGTTTGGAGGGCTGTGTGACCTCCCTGCAGAGCAGCCGAGAGACTTTGACCCACCAACCATCACAGCCAAGGCCTTCAGTAGCTGGGCCGGTAACCTCTCACAACCTCGTGTCTGTACAAAGTGGCCTACTTGGCACGTCAGGCCTCTTCTTGCAGACGAGTGAGATCGCTTGAAATGCCCACGGTGTCCCTTTGGCAAAGGGCAGCTGGGATGTCCTTGGGGAGGCTCCCCTCCCTGTCCCCCTGCCCACTTCTCCCAGCTTCCTTTCCCTCCCCTGGCTGTCCGCTTTTGCTCATGTCTTTGTACCTGCCATTCTGGAACGTCCTTCCATTCCTTGTACAGGGAGCTCCTAGTTATCCTTCAAGTGCCAGCTCGATTGTCACCTCTTTGTGACAAGGACCTCTTCCTCGTGCTCCCTGCCCCCACCCCCCGGCCAATTTGTCAGCAGCCATGTAGGGTCTATCTCGCTAGATGGAGCATCTTGAGCAGGGCTGTGCCACGTTCCCCCTGATGCCCCTTGGCCCAGCACAAGGGTTAATGAAGGCCCCCCAGTTCTATTAAGATGGCTGGGGTGAAAGAACATTGGCAGGTGGCCCTCAGACAGTTTCCTGTAAAGGCGGCAGGCTTGTGTCCAGGAGGCCGGCTCAGGCCCTTCTGGAGCAGGCTGACCACCAGGTGTCTGGAGCCCCATTCTGACTCTACTTGCGAGGTGCACTCTGCCCCGTTCCCTGCCACCCTCCCCTCCCCAACTCCAACTACCATAGCGTGCACGGGGAGAGGGAGAGGAAAAGGGGCAGGCAAGGAAGCGCTTTGCTGTGGCACACAGAGTGTTAGGTCTGACCCCCTGAGGCTGGTGTCTTTAAACCAAACTCAGAGGGGACTGCAAGGCCCAGGAAGAGACAGAGAGTTCACATTAGAACCCGAGGGGTCCTTATCTGGGGCAAGAGTCTTTCTCTTACAGGTTGCTGCCTCCAGTGGGGGGGAGGGAGGATGGAAAGCCTCTCCCTGAAGAGGTGTGTGTGTGTGTGTGTGTGTGTGTGTGTGTGTGTGTGCACACGTGTGCATGCGCGTGTGTGAATTCTGATCGAAGGTGAGGAGAAGGGAGGGAGAATGGGTAAACCAACTCCAAGTGGAGTTGGGCAGCCTTTCCTCCAACTTGTTGGATGTGGTTCAAAGAATGACTCCAGAGTGAGGGGGGTTACCTTCATCACGCCCCTTTCCACATGGGCCACCTCAGGTGAGTGGCCTAATAGTCTAGAAGCAGGTGTCACCACCTGCACTTCCTGAGGAGGAAGCTCAGGCCACAGCTGCCTTCCTTAGCTCAGAGGACACCCTCAGGGCTTCTTGCCACCCTGCCTGCTGGCTTCCTGACCTTACCTGGCCAAGGCCTCAACCTCCAGAGTGGAAGGAGACCAGAGGGATGCATGGGGAGGACACTTCCTTGGTGAGGAAAGAGGGGAGTGGCGTTCAGCCGTCGGGAAAAGTGTGGGGGGGTGCTGGGAGGTTAAGCTGCAGCCCAACCCCTCAGGGCCTCTCCTGCCTCTAGCCAACATCACAAATACATGACCTGAAAAACCCTTGGGCTTGTTTCTATGCGTTTTGAGACATTTGTGTGATTTTACCTTTTCGTTTTTTTGTGAATGTCTCTTACAAAACAAACACAAACAAAACCCCTGCTCTTGTTGCAGCTGCAATGGAAAGAGAAGGATCGTCGAGTGTGGGTTTGTGCAGGGGGGTCGCCTGGGAGGGGGCATCAGCTACAGGAGCAGCACCTAGAAGAGCTGGAGGTGCAGGTGGGCGGCAAGAGGGAGAAGGGGAGAGAGGGAGTGAAGGGCGCAGTGACACTGGAGAAGAAGGCTGTGAAGACACTGTGAAGAAGGTGAGGGTCCCTGTCTTCCAGCCAGGTGAGTTGGTTCTGGAAGCCAGGGCCAGGACCAGCGAGACTCAGGAGCAAGCCCAGTCCCTGGTGCAGAGGTGAGGCTCCGCCTCAGCCCTGCAGCCCCTGCGCTTGCTGCCTGCAGGGCCCCAGAGAGTCTGACTGGAGGGGAGAAAGAGGAAGAAAGAGAGAGAGAGAGAGAGAGAGAGAGAGAGAAAAGTGACTGGAGAGTGAGAGGACAAGGAGGCCACAAGGAGGCTGGTGTGGCAGGGTTAATAGCTCCTTCCTTTTGGGGGGATTTCACGCCACGCTGCATAAATAAAAATACTACGCACAAGTGCGGGCACCGCGCCGCACAGTCTATTTGATGCCAACGCAGTGTTCTGGCACCTGTCAGGCGCCATCAGGGTGACGGATGACTTATCAAAAGCCACTCTGACATTTCCAAACGAGATGTTTTGATAGAGGTGCCATTCAACAGGACCAAAAACCCCAGAAAGAACCTGAATGTAGATGAGGTGCATTTGTCACCTTTGTCTCACCTCTTTAAAGGTTTCTTGTCCAACAACAAGGTTTTCTTCTCCAGAAGAGCTGGAGTGAGGGATGGTGGGAACCAGGGAGGAGAGCGAAGAGGTGGGCTGGAAGGTGGGCAGGTGTGAGGGGTGGTGTGAGGGGTGGGGAGCCGGGGGGGGCACTGGCCCCTAGAAAGAGGTACAGGGAGGAGCAGGCAGGCAGAGGGAGGTGGAGGTGGAGGAGGCAGGTGGTTCAGGTTTTGACGCTGGCTCACGCTGACTTGGCCAAGGGGAGCAGGAGAGACAACACAGACTTACTCTCCCTGATGGGGTAGCCCCACGTGCGGACACAGGCACAGCTGGCAGACCCACTACGCAGGCTGAGCGCCGTGGGGCTCACTGTGGCCACTGGCCTATTGGCCACACCCGGAAGGGAGCTTGCACATTTCCGGTCTGGTGGGTTCACTTGCAGATCTCACCTCGTCAGCTTCCCTCTCCTTTCCCAGAGCTGCTCACGCCCCAGGTTCTGCTGAAGGGTGGGCACCCCAAAGTCCCAGAAGAAAGGGCTGGCCGTCTGGTTACGGGAAATCCGCTCCCAAAGGCCCCGAGAGGCACACCGCTCAGCTCTCACATGACGCAGGGGCCCGTACGTCACAATCAACTTGATGGGAAATGGGGGCCCACAGCACGTATTTATGAAATGGCTCCACAGAGTCCTTAAAGACTCAGGGAACTCGTGGACCAGGAGTCTGTTAGCCACTCTGAGCTTGGCAAAGGCAGCCATGGGAGGGTGCAATCCAACCGGACATGGGATTCCATGGTGTGGCACCAGCCACACAGTGACCCAGGTCAGGCCCACTATGTGTCCTCATCCATCATGAATTAGCCACCTGCTCAACTTGTCTACTGGCCCTCGGTGAGAGTTAGGAAAGACATCTCCTCTTCCTAGACCTGTTTTTGTCCCAAGGCAGCAGCTGGGGCCGATGGCTTCTGGGTGCTCCTGAGTGGACCTCGGGAGAGGAGAGGGGCTGGTTGGGGACAGCAGTTGGGAGTGGAGACAAGCTCTGCGGAAAAGTGCTCATCCTCCCCGGGACAAGGCAATGCTCGATGCCGCAGGTTCCAGGCTGTTCCAGGCCTTCCACCAGTCCATTCTGTGCTCTTTCTGTGGTCCAGCGAGCTCCCTCAGCTGGCTACTGTCCGGGCTTCAAAGACTCCTAGTGTGGGGCCAGCCCAGTTCCTGGCTGGTCCCAGACTGCATCCCAGAAGACAGTGGTGCCTTTGGCACACGGTGCAAATACATCACCCAGACCCTTGGGACCGCAGGATTCAGGCGGGGAGATGGATTTCTATAATCAGTGTTAGATTACCCCATTAGCAAAGGAAGCACATGTTTATCTGTGCTGGCATACTCGCAGTTAGTGAGCAACTCCAAGCTTCCCCACCACATTAGAGAGTCTGCTTGGAGGTCTGGCTGCGATCTGTCTCTACCAACCCCACAGTCCCTGCCTACAGGATCCATGCCTCTCCTCTAATTTACAGTCCCCGACAGGGATGGAAGTATGTCACAGAGGTGGGTAAAATGGTCCCTACAGATTATTAAGCAAGTCCCCTCCCCTCAATCTGTGCTTACTATGTGATTGGGTAATCCACCCCTGGCTACAAAAGCTGCAACATCTATTCATTCATCCACTCATCCATCTATTCACTCATCCTTCCATCCATCCATCCACTCATCCATCCATCCATCCACCCACTCACCCCATCCATCATGGTTCTATGTTGTACGAATGAATGACTGAATTACTAATTCACAAATGAATCACACCAACCCAATTAGAAATGAGGCTGATGGGGAGAGGCATGTGACCCAAGAACTCAGGCTGTGACCCAGGACCTTGCATTCATCCTCACTTCTGGCCTCCATGAATATGCCAGACGTTGTTGGGCACAAATTCTGCAAGGGAGGCAGTGGTCACACCACTGGAAGCACCAAGGTCAGGGGAGGGGGGCAGTCAGGAGGAATAAAAAGAGGTGACAGGCTTTAGATTTCATTAGGACCTTGATCCCCTATGTGACCTTGAGCAAGTCCCTTTCCTCCTTAGGCCCCAATCTCTTTGTCTGCTTAGTGGGTGTGGGGTTAGACTGAAGGCCCAAGGTCACTTCCTGCTCTGACCCTAGAAGACTCCAAGGCAGGGCTTTGAATTAGTTCAAGTTCTTGGTAGGAGGCAGAACCAAGATGAATCCCTGCATAAGCTGGACTTCCAGTCCCTTGTGCACAGTGGGAGTTCAAGTCCTCTCGCAGCTGCAAAGCTCCCCGGCTTCCTCACACAGCGGCTGGGGGACAGATGGGGAAGCACAAGGCCCGGCAGAGGCACCCTGGCCCAAGGGAGGCAGCCAGACAATCCCAGAAGCTGGGTCCCCAGAGACCTTGCAGTGCGAGGTAACTGGCTGTGACAGAGGAGCCAGCCCTTAGTCAATTTCATTCAATAAAGCCTGATTGCCTGTGAGCCTTGTAAACAGGCAGCTCCCCTCTGGGCCAGAGGCACTCTCTTCTTCCCACACCCCCCTGCCAACACCTGCCCAGCTCAGCTGGTGGACCCGTGCCAGCCTGCAAACCTCCCTCAGCCTCTGGCGTAAAGTGGACAGCCTAGGGTTAACTGCCCACTGGCAGGTGAGGGACCGGGGCTGCAGGACAGTGGGCCGAAGAGGGAGCCGGAATCACTTAGCCCTCATTAGTCTAAATTAAAATCAGGAGTGAGATGACAATTACAATTTGCAGTGGGATAATTGTTTTCCCTCAGAAGTGGATCGTTCTCCAGATTGGGGAAATTAATTGTTCAAAGTCCCAAGTGGGTTGACTACGAAGCCAGCCAGGCCAGCGTCCCGACTTCCTCCTGGTCTCCCCCCACCTTCAGAGTAGCCACCGGTTAGCCCTGGCTGCTCAGGCAGGGAGAGACGGAGGCTCTGGGGGGTCTCAGCCTTTCCCCCTGGGTGGGCCACAGGTCAGCAGAGCTAGGAGCTTTCAGTGGAACACCCAGGAGGGGCTGCTTCACTCTGAGGATGTGTTCTTTCTTGCCTGCGTGCCACCTGCCGGGAGCCCAGCTGAGGGGCAGTTTGCTGGAAACTTTCTTCAACCTGCCTACAGTTCCCATGTCCGCCCAGCATCCAGTGGCCCTGACACTATCACTCACTCACTCAGTCACTCACTCATGCTGTCCACATCAAAGGCCTCTTGTGAACCAGCCTGAATAGCACAGACGTGCTGGACAATACACGCGGAAAATCAATACGGTATCCGAAAATATTCACACGCGAATCCTGCAACCGGTCAATAAGTTACAGTACACAGGAAAGGGGACTTGGCAAAATGCAGATCCAGGGGAAGTGAAAACTGAATGGAGCAGTGGGTCACGGGCTGGGCTGCTAACTGGCAGGTCCGTGGTTCAAAACCACCAGCCTCTCAAGGGAGAAAAACAAGGTTTTGTACTTCCTTAACGTTACAGTCTTGCAAACCCACAGGGGCAGCTCAGCCCTGGCCTATCAGGGTTGCTAGACTCAGCTGACTAGGTGACAGTAAGGTGAGTGGTTAAGAGAACTGGAAGAATGGCGGTTCCATCTCCGTGGGAGAAAGCCGCGGCCGCCTGCTTCTGTGAGGATGACAGCCTTGGAGTCCCGTGGGGCACGTCTGCTGTGTCCTGTAGGGTGACCGTGAGTCGAATGACCACGGGTGCCATGTAACTGTCATCCTGGACTATCTCCATGGTCAAGTCAACTCGTCGAATCCAATGACCTAGAGGACGTTCTCCAGCCCAACCATGGGCACGTGGCAGAAGCCAGAGACTCCAAGCAAGAGTAGGATCAGTGCACAGTGGTTGGTGCTAAACTGTGCATGGACTCAGAGCCAAGGGTGGCCCACGACTGATGGCCAGTCAGCAGAGAGGGACCTCAGCCCCAACAAACTGACTGCACTGGGGTGCAGACTCCTCCAGAGCTGCCAGTAAGAGTGCAGTCTGGACAACACCCTGATTTCGGCAGCTGGGTAGAGCAGATGTACGGCCTCTGGCTCCCAGGAGGCAAGGCAGTACCTGTGTGGTCATCTGCCACTGCTGCAACAGGAAGCCCACCCAGGAGAGCGTGGGAGGCTGTGACCTGGGCAGCCGGGGGGGAGGCCCCTCTACAGAGGGGACAGGTGGGCAGAGAAACTGAACAACTAGTGAGGGGTTGATCAAGGGGTCCCGCTCAGCATGGTTTCATAGTTGTTGCCCAAAGTCTCGGGCAAAGTCTGGTGGGTCACCAGTCCTGGCAAAGTCTGGGGGTGGGGGTTTTCAAGAGAATCACCCCGAAGTGCGCACACGCGTGTGTGTCCTTAAGAGTGACCACGAGGGGCTGAGCCCCGGTGGCGTAGTGGTTGTGCGCGGGACTGCGGCCCACTGGGACGGAGGTTCAATTCCAGCAGTGGGGCTGGGCCTCCTACTCCCACCACTGGAGAGCAGTGATGCCCCCCCCCAAAAAAACAAAACAAAAAAACAAACAAACGAAAAAGAGTGACCACTGTCTCCTTCCCTGCCCAGCCCTCCAACACTGGATGACACTGCCCCCCTTCCCCCAGCTGTCCTCTGGAGTCCAGGTGTCTCCTTGGTGCCAGGTGCCTGCGGCTGCTCTCCCCAGCGGGATGTGGGCGCTCAGCCAAGCAGCACACAGCAGGGGGAATTTTTCAAGAGGTCTTTAATTAGGGAGACAATAGGAGGCTGGGAAGGAGGGAAGAGGAGGCCAGGACAGCTTCCCGCCCTGTCAAAACAGGGCTCTGAGCTTGAAGACTGCCTCAGGGGCAGAGGGACAGGAAAGCAGAGCTGGGCAGTGCCAGCCTCTCTGGCCCTTCTGACCCCCTTCCAGTACCAAGGACCATACAGTCACCCACCCCCTCCCTACTCAGCCAGCTGCCTCCACACTGGGTTAGGTTCCACCCGGGCAGGCACCCCCTGCTTAGACCCTCAGCCCGGAGGAGGCAGAGTTGTGCGGTGGGAGCCTGGAAAGCGAGGGCGGCCCAGAGTTCCAGTTCTGGCTCTTTGCCTCGTTAGCTGGGTAATGTCTGCCGAGTTCATCCTCCGTTCAATTAGACCTACTTGGCAGGGTGGTGGTGGCAGAGATTTGAGGTGTCAGAAAGCAGCCCACCTGGAGCAGGTACTGGGCCAAGATGCCCAGTGGCGGTTTCTCTGGCGGGCTCCACTGGGGAAGGTTTGTGAGGCCGGCGCAGGACCAGGCAGTGCTTGCTTAGGTCGTACCTAGGGTGGCTATGGGTTGGAACGAGACTCGATGGGGGCCAACAACCACAATTTCTATCAGGGAGTCCCTGAGGGGTGTAGACAGGTGTCACACTCGGCTGTGAACAGCACCCACCCAGAGGCCCCTCGGCACAAAGGGCTGGTGCTCTCTGATCAAAAGACCAGCCATTGAAGACCCCGTGGAGCTTGACCCCCAGAGGTCATCATTAAGTTGCAACTGACCACCTGAGTAGTTCCCTAACATGCAGAGACCGGGCCTGTCCCCAGGGCCACACAGCTAGCACTGGCCTGAACCTCTGCAGTCTGGGTGCTTAACCACAAGCAACACGGCCCTCTGTGCCTTGCTGGTCAATGTATACAGCACTGCCAAACAGCAGTGCACAGGGGCTGAGGGAAGGACACTGGATTCAGAACCAGAGGACCTCGCTGCTGAAAAGGAGCCTGCTGGAGGCTGGAAACATGCTGTGTCTTGATCTGCATAGGAGTTACATGTATGTGTATATATGCAACAAAGAAAAGCAGATCAAGCTGTCCTCAGAGCTGGGGGTATGGGGAGGGGGGTGATGAGGCCACTCCTTCCCCAAGATCGATGGTTTTGGAGCCCCTGGGAGCAGTTCGACTCTCCCTATAAGATTGCTATGAGTGGGAATCGATTCGATAGCTGTGGGGTTGAGGGACTTTGTACCGACTCAAAACAAAGCCCAAACCAACCCACACGCTGTACGTCCCTGCAATCTCAGTTTTTACAAACTCTGGAGACCTGGATTTATGCCACCTGAGGTTTGCTTACAAGCTGCTCTGCCACCGTGACGGGCCGTTCTTTAGGACTTAGGTCTCTCCATCTGTAAAACAGGACCATTAAAAACGACCTGCCTCCTTATTCTATGAAAAGTACCAGAGTTCTTTCTTGGTAAAGCAAACCCCTGCCAGGGGATTTCATTCTCCTGACACCCCCAAATCTAAGCATCTCCACCGGCCTCTGAGGCCCTGTTGCCTTCAACCTGGGCCTGTGGCCCCGCAGAACTGTCTCTGGCCACACACGACCACGCAGCTTTGTGTGTGCGCAGAAGGGGCACGCACCCACCTGTACAGGCTCACGGGAGCCCACTCGGCTCACTCTGGGCACTTCACCCCAACGCCAAGCTCGACAGCATTGTGGGGTGACCTTGAACTTGGCCGAGGAGGAAGCACACCATGAAATCCAACAAATGTTGAGAAATGAGGACTTCTCCCCACTCCACCCCATCCCACCAGGACACAGCTGCCACTAGCTCAAAAGTGTCCCTCTCTGGGCCCCAGGAAGTTTACACTAGGGCTTCAGGTCTGTGTGTGTGTGGCTGGGGGGTAATAGACAGGGTAAACTAGTTAGCCTTTTCCTAAAGCAGGTCTGGCATCCACCCTCACTTCTGGGAGGTGATCTCTAAGTGCACAGGACGCCGTGCCCCATAGAAGTGACTTTGGGGCTGAGTCCC
>PVJH01040962.1:0-15313 GCA_004026705.1 Nesogale talazaci
GGGGGCGGAGGGAGAGTTTCCAGACTGGGTGCTTTGGAAAATTGTCATTTTTTTCCCTTGGCCTGGAACAAGAAGGGAGGAAGAGGAGTGACACAAGGACTGGGACCCTAGATCACAGAGAAACTCTGAAAACTGTCCCCTTACAAAACTGATTTGTGTCTTTAGGTTGAAAAGACCAAAACAATTGTCTGTTTTGTTTGGTTTTTCTCTCCCCTGGCTGGTTCCCTACCCCCACCCCCCACCCCCCTCACCACCACTGATGTGATCAGCAGATCAATTCTGACCAATTGAGTCTGTTCGTGTGAGCAGGTGTAGCGTGTAGACGCAGCGGTCTCGTGGGTTTCAGATCAGATCATCATCTTACCACAGCCACAGAGGATGGCTCAGGGCAGGGGGATGCTGTCAAACCATACATGGAAGATAGCAGGGAGAAGCTCTTCCTTCGTGCAGCAGAAACACCTGATCACATTTGTGACTTTCATCATTTGGGTTGTTGCAGGCATGGCCTACGCTCTCCTGGCTGCGGTTCCTGTTGGATATGGTCTCTACTCCGCCTTTTTCCCTATCCTGACATATTTCATCTTCGGAACATCGAGACACATCTCAGTCGGTAACTATAAGCATTTACTGTAATTCCATGTGTCTAAGTTGAAAGTGCTTCGGCCCCAGAATGCATATCATGGGGTTAGACGTTGGACAATGTGTTTGAGGGAAAGAGGGCTGAGTCTTCTGCTGGAGCGTTCTCTTCAGCGATGTGACAGCTCTCTGTAATGTTCAAAACACTAGGATCTGAGTTAGATTTTTTTTTAAGTGACAGAATATGAAAACTATGTCCTCCCTTCACATTTTAAAATATTTTTATTAAAAATAAAAAGTACCTTTTCTCCTTTCTTTATGTGAAGAAAGTGTTCCTTTCCAAAATGCAAAATAAGAGGGCAAAGAGCCTTCAAGAGGTCTTTGAATCTGTTGCACTACTAGATTAGCCAAACACTTATTAAGTTATATCCGCCCATATATTCAAGACTGTACATCACCAGTGTTGGAAGACTGACACAGTCTGGCTAAAATAGTTGAGAAACTAACCTTAACTTTCCTTCCTGGCATAACTCAGAATAGGTTTATTTCCTGCTGTTCGTAATATTTCAGTTCTGTTTTGCTAGAATGGTCTAGTAAATGAATACTTTGTGCTATTTTGCGACTCTGACATTTAGGCAAGAGATAATTTTGCTCCCACCTCCATCTGCTGGTTTTACATACATACCTGATTGATCCTCTTGCAAATGAAATACAAGTTCTTCAGCCCATATCTATGACCTTAGGTATCCCGCCAACTCCCTGTATCTACCACACTGCCTTGTCTGTAGAAGGAAATACGCCATAGCTGGGACTGAAAGAACTGCCTCACTCTGAAGAGTCAATTGGTATCAATTGATCAGCTAGCTCAGCAGTTCTCAACCTGTGGGTTTCGACCCCTTTGGGGGGTCGAAGTCTCTTTCACAAGGGTGGCCCGATTCATAACAGTAGCAAAATGATGGATTGCTGCTGTTATAAATGAGCAACAAAAATCATTTTATGGTTGAGGAGGTCACCACCACATGAGGAACTGTTTGAAAGGATCGTGGCATTAGGAAGATTGAGAACCACTGATCTAGATCAATGCTGTCCTAAGCAGGAGAATGATCCAGAGGTGGGGATGGGGCTACAAGAGCAGACAGCTACATTATATATGTTGTATCCTGGATTATGGGCTATGCTACACAGGTTTCCTTTGTCAGGAGGCACTGAATAAAATTTTTTTTTTCTGAAAAGAATGCAGTAGACCAACTAGTGTGGGAACCTGTGATCCACATGAAGAACATAGAAGCAGTGTGTGTGTATGTGTGCTACATATTTAGAGAGTCTGTGTTACTGGATGTTGGTTCTCAGTCCTCACAACCGTAAAGCCATTCATAATTGCTTAGGGCAGGATTATCATCTTTGATAAGTAGAGATGTTGTTAAAAGAAAAGAGCATCTTTTGAGAAGAGTAATGCTAAGAAGCCAGACTTTGTAAATCATGTTCGCAACTGTTGAACCTGTAGGATGCCTACTTGATGGATTGATGCTGTTTTTCTCTTTGTGTCAGGGCCCTTCCCGGTGGTCAGTTTGATGGTGGGGTCTGTTGTTGTGCAGATGGCTCCCGATGAACAGTTCATCAGCAACGAGACCACGTTCAACGCCACCATCATAGACGTGGACGCTAGAGATAAGGAGAGAATACTGCTCGCCAGCACCCTCACTCTATTGGTTGGGATTATACAGGTGATGGATTGATATGTAAAATAAAAGTGGATGCGATTTTTATGTGCGATCAATGACTCGAGAGGATGTGGGCTTTTGGGATTCACTTAAAAATAAAAACAAAGCAAGTTAATGGAACACAAATTTCATTGTTTTAGATCAGATGCCAAAATAGTTGACAGGACCCCACATCATGCATCATCAGCGTCAGAGACAGGAAAATGGAAAGAAAAGAAACAAGTCCCAATCAACTGGGACTAAGGGCAGGGAACTCTGGGAGAATCCCTCAAGAAGGAGAAGATATTCTTGTGAGGAGAGTGAGGGGACCTGAGAATCAAGGAAGCCCGTGGTGTGGTTTTGGCTTTTCTTAGGGCATGACTAGAAGAAGTCCTTCTGATAGTGGGGGAAGGGTGGGAGGGAGAGAAGGTTAGTTCTTCCCCTGAACAGATATTTCATTGTCCCCTTCGGATTTTGTCCCAGTTGATATTTGGAGGTTTGCAGATCGGGTTCATCGTGCGGTACTTGGCAGACCCTTTGATAGGCGGGTTCACGACTGCTGCAGCCTTCCAGGTGCTGGTCTCACAGCTGAAGATCGTGTTCAACGTTCCCACCAAGAACTACAATGGAATTCTCTCCATCATCTATGTAAGTGCTGCTTCCTACTTCGGGAAGGGTGGGGCTGAGCCACTCTTCATCTCCAAAAGAAGCAAAGCCTTTCGCCCTGGAGTTGGAGCCTGGGAATTCTTCTAGGCAGATGTTGGGGACCATTGAAAATACTCTTCTCGGGAAAGAACAATCGATTCCAGAGCAACCCTGCAGATGGCAGGTTTTGTAAACCCTTGTTCTCAGTTGGTAAAGATGCCCTGGGAAGTGTCGCTGCCCTCCAAACTATTATAAAAACAAAGCGATATGGTGAAGTCAAGACTGGCCTGGGGTTCAACAAGCTTGAGCTGTGGTTCTGTGCACCACACTGTGAGCTCGGCTTACCGTGGTCCGAGTAGCTTTAGACACAGCATACAGAGCAGTGCTGAGATCTAGGCTTCCAAGCTGGATGGACCGGGACTTAAAAACTGACAGTCACTTACTGACCAATTGCCATAAATCAGTTTCCCCCTCTGTAAATTGGAACTGATAATACTATCTGCTGAATTTTTAAAGACAAAGGCTAGGGTATAATAAGGTCCTCAAAATAGTCCCTTTGAAATTATGATATGACACCTCAAGACTTCTTTGTTATTTATAAAATAAATGGCTAGAGCTGTATCTTTCAAGTCCTTTCTAAATTCGAGTTCATCAAGTGAGTAAGTGTGTCAGCAATTATAGATGACAAGGAACATTAGAGTCACAGATGACTCAACATGCAAAGCAGATGCAAAAGCAGGATGAGTAGTCACACTAATTAGATTTGAAAATACTCCTTAATTTAAATATGCATGCTATATAAAGTGCATTATTGGGTGGTGATTATAGTAACATGATGTCACCTCAGCTTGGGGGGAATGATACTACACAGAAATCATATGTCAACAGGAAGGATGAAGCTGAACCCTTTAAGGACCTGGGTATGAGGGTCTGAAACAATGTATCCGTACCTCAGAACCCATGAGGGTGTCAGGAAGTTACTCCCTTTGATAGCTATGCTGTAATCCCATCTACCCAGCAAATATGCTTCAGGGCCTATGACAGGCCAGGTCCTGAGAAGGCAGTAGGCAACACATTGATTCAGGTAATGGACTTTGAACATCAGCAAACTTGAGATGGAGTCCCGATTCTACCCCCTCCTATCTGTGTGATCTGGAGTGTATTACATAATTATTGTATCCATTTTCCTCCATTGTCAAATGGATATTGTCATAAGAGTAGCTACTTTTTCCAGTTGTGAGGATTGAAAAAAGAACTTCATGTCTGGACCTCAGTGAGAATTCAGTGTTGCCTTACTCTGATGATCAGGCGTGAAGAGGCCTCAGGGAGCCAGCCAGCTGTTCATTTCCCAGAGGCCATCCAGTCTATTAGAAGATGTGAGCACAGGCTAATTTGGGGGTCCCCTGTGATTTCTGTCATTGTTCACTTCTTTCCCTACCAAGTCTTCTCTTTGAGACCCCTGACCGTGCTTACTCCAACAGGTTCTTTCATTTCTGAGTCATCTTCCTTTTACTTTCATGGCTTCCTTGTCAAGTGTTCATTCATTCAATTCATCCATTCAGGAAGTGTTTGTTTAAGGGAAAAACAAACCACCAGATACAGGTACTTGTCACTTTCTGTACAAACCCACTGACTCTTGAACGCACCAGGAAATCCTTGACTGGATTTGCTTACCACTTGGCAGGCACACCAAAAGAGATAGATAGATAGATAGATAGATAGAGAGAGAGAGAGAGAGAGATATCAACACCCACAGAGTCCCCGAGGCCTTGCCCAGTGGGGGGCTTGGGACTCCTGGATATGACCTGCCTTCTATAGAGCAGGGAAACAGGGCCAACGTGCTGCTCCCTTACAACTTAAGAAGACGCTTACTGCAAATGACTACACTTTTGATAGGGACAAAGATCATGAGAACAAGATCAAAAAACATTCCCAAATCAAACACATTTCTTATTGGACAGTCTTCTTTTTTATATCTACACTTTATTTTTTTAGTTTTAGGCTTACAGAAAAATTACACACAAAATACAAAGTTCTCATATTCCCTAATCCCTGCATATTGCTTCTCTATTAGAGCAGTGGTTCTCAACCTTCCTCATGCCGTGACCCTTTCATACAGTTGTGGTGTTGTGGTGACCCCCAACCATAACATTATATTCCTTGCTGCTTCATAACTGTAATTTTGCTACTGTTATGAATCATCATGTAAATAGCTGATAAGCTGGGTGTATTTTTATTGTTACAAGCTGAACATAATGAAAGCATAGTGATTCATCACAAAAACAATATGCAATTATGTATTGTGAAATATTTATTCCTAGTGACAAATGAAATTTTGTCTTGAAGCATGATGTAGGATGGGGAACAGTCTTAATATGACAACAGCAAACTACTTTTCTACGTTTTGTGACTGTATGTGCAAAAAGTCAACATCAGTGATAGCTTTTCTCCCGGATCAGCACACCTGCATGGGGGCAGGCCCGCCTGGAGACAGGTGGGGGAGCCATATCTCGGTTTTCTGATAGTCTTAGGTGACCCCTGTGAATGGGGTCATGACCCACAGGTTGAGAACTGCTGTATTAGAGTGTGGAAGGAACCCTGTTGGTTCTATATATCAGATAAACATTAGGCTGCTAACCTCATGGTCAGTGGTTCAAAACCATGGACTGCATAATGGGTGAAAGACGAGGTGTTCTGCTCCTGTAATAATTTACCGCATCAGAAACCTCATTTTGGGATGCTCCGATTTGGAATCCACTCATTGGTCATGTGTTTAGTGTATTATTGTGGCACTGTTGTTATACGTGATAGATCAAATAAGCTATTGATACATTCTTATTAATTGAAGTCCATAGTTTAGAGCTTCTCTTCATATTCTAGAGTTAAATGTTTTCTGTTAAAAATAGTCCTTTCTTGTGGTTTTAGTGAGAGTTTACACAGCAAATTACTTTCTCATCTAAGCAATTTTATTTCATGATGTTGCTTACCTATTTCACAATGTGGCAACATTCTCATAAATTCCTAGCTGTTCCATTCCTAGTCATCTTGTTTCCCTGCCTCTTGACCTCTCATTTTTGCTTGAGGGTAATTGCCGCTCCTTCGACTTCATGTAGGTGCCTGCTTTGGGGACTGCAGTTCTCATACATTATAGTCTTATTTAATGAACCACTCTGTGAGTTAGCTGAACGGAAACCAAAGGGGACAGTTCTGGTCCAGAGTTGAAAGAATATCTGAGGGTGTTCATCTTGGAGATTGCTTCCAACTTACCAGCTCAGTAAGTCTAGACTTTTTAAGACTTTGAGTTCTGTGCCACATTTTTCTTCTGTTTTATGAAGACCCACCTAATGAGGCATTGGTTAGAAAAGGTGGGGTAGCTGGGCACCATCTAATTCCTCTGATCTCATAGTGCATGATGTTCTTCTGTAAATTATTATTCTGATAGTAGATTAGTTGCTTCTCTGAATCTTTGGCTTCCTTCTTTCTCTTTTGCTCAGAAGGAGTAGAAAGCAAAAAAGTGTATCTTAAAAGGTTAGTCACAGCTTTGGGTGACACTAAATCACCAACCCATGGTGTAGAACATAAGTTTTATGAACTCTATTATGCCACTGAGTTCTGCATAAGTACTGTTATGACTGATTTGTTGCATGAGATGCTGGACCTAAGCCTTTGAAGCCTCAAAATGTTTAAGAAGTGTTTTGAACCGTTCCCTCTGTATGGCTTATAATAGATGAGAACATATACTGGGGAGGGAAGGTCTTCAAAAGCTTCATGGAATTTCATTGTCTTCAAATCTCATTTTCCCATAAACTTTTTGAAGCCCCCTCATGCACATTCACAGACTTATGTTTACCTATCTATTCATTTAAGGAGTTCTATATGTACATACAAGAGCCCTAGGGCTATAGTGGGTTACATGTTGGGCTTTAAATGGCAAAGAAACAACTCAGCTCCCTCAGACCCCCTCACCTCTGCCACTCTTAAAGAGAAAGATGAAATTCTCTCCTCCTGTAAAGATTTGCCATTTCAGAAACCCACAGGGACCCTTTCAACGCTGCCCTTCTGGGTCACTGTAAGCTGGGATTGACTCAATGACAGTGAGTTTGTTTCTGAGTTTTATATGTATTCAATGAGCCCTGGTGGCACTGCCTGTTAGGCACTGTGCTGCTAACTGCAAGATCAGCAGTTCAAACCCTCCAGCTGCTCCACAGGAGGAAGACGAAGTTGTCTGTTTCCATAAAGAATTTTTTTTTTGTGGCATCACTGCCCTTTGGTGGAGGGAGTAGGAGGCCCAGTCTTGCTGCTGGATTTGAACCTCCAACCCAGTGGGCCGCAGTCCAACGCACAACCACTATGCCACCGGAGCTCAGCCTCCATAAAGATTTATAGTTTGGGGAAGTATGTAAGGTTTTGAAATTGGAATTAACTCAATGGCAGCGGGCTTGGTTTAGGGTTTTTACATGTGTATATGCACACACGCATATACTGGTACACATGTGCTTATGTAACTGAAAACATGCTCTTTGGTTGTTGGTGTTGTTGCACAGTGATGTAGAATGTCTTTTTCCTCCTTGTCCTCTTCTCTTGGGTCATATTCTCATGATTTACATTGGTCATGTTGCATACACCTCATTCACATTCTGAGTTAGCGTTCCCATCACCCCAAACAGCAAACGCCTACTCTCTAGTCCTTCCCTGCCCTGACCCCCTCCTCCCCAACACACACACACACACACCATTCCTACTAACCATCAATAACCATTGATTTCTGTATATAGACACCAGTTCTTCTTATGAAATTTCTGCCATGTAATATTTGCCCTCTTGTGATTGACTGATTTTCATCAGTCTCATGCCCTTCAGACTCATTCAGAATATAATAGGTTTCAAGAGCTTATCACTGTGTACCATGCCGTTGTACATATGTCCCACATTTTGTTTATTTATTTATCCATTAATGGGCACGTTGAATCTATCTGCTGTTGCGAGTAGTTCTGACATGAACATAGGTGTGCATGTCTCTCTTCTTAGTTCTCTGGGATATATAACTTGGAAATAAATTGCTGGCTCACAAGCTCTGTCTAGCTCTACTCTATTTATTTTGGGTTCTAATGTATTGAAGAACCTCCATGTCATTTTCCTTAGTGCTTGTACCATTTTACAATCCCACCTACAGCAGGAGATAAGGGTTTCAATCTCTCACATCCTAACTAGGACATTTTCCTTCTCCTTCCCTCCCTCCCTTCAGGGCCATTATAGCAGGGGTGCAATGATGAGCTCTTGTGGCTTTAATTTGCATCTCTCTGATGACTATTGATAGTGAGCATTTTTTTCATGTGTTTCTTGGCCCCTTGAATGCCCTTTTTGGTGAAGTATTCATTTGAACATTATTCTTTTTTGAATTTTATTCTTGAAACCTAAATTTAGAATATGGCATAGCATTTTACAAGGATGAAGTTATTTTAATCACCTTTTTGTGATAAAAAATGATTATCTAAGTGTTGAATGAGCCACTCATTTCCCTAAAGAATTTGGCTTATGCTTTAAAAATCACCATCATTCATAAGAAAATTCTTCAGCAAAGGAATAGTAGGGGGTTTCCCCAGAGAAGATTGTCCAGTTAGGAAAATACCTATTTCCCTGTAATGTGATCCACTTAATATCTCTGCTGCAAGGCTGGGTGTTGGGTTGTCTCATCTTTTCATTTCTCAAGATGTAATAAGAACTGGAAATAATTTTTTTAAATGGAAGAAGAAATCGTGGAAAAGAAAGAAAATAAAAGCTTTAATTTTCAAGTGCTAGAGATACTTGTGTCTTATCCAGCTTCCTAAGGGAACATTAGCATTTAATGACAGAATGCTTGAAGTGATTTTGAATTAGATAAATTCTGGATGTCACTATCTATGTCCTCATTAGATAAATGTCCTATAAGTATAGGACAAGTAAATCCTATAGTCCAATTAACACAAAGTCTTTTTATAGACAAAGAAAGCTTCTCTAATTGTGGACCAGATAACCTACTGCATGTCTTCCCCTAGAGAGGAAGACAGTCATATTGGAAATCAGTAAACATTGCAAGGTGGAAGATGGGAGTCCTGCTGGCTGGCTATGATGGTTAGGGCTATGTGTCGACTTTGCGGGGTCTTGATTTTCAATGGTTTGGTCATTTTGTAATGAGGTAGTTGTTCTCCAATTTTTGATCTGCTTTCCTTTCATTTCTGCAAAATGTCAGTTTTCCCATAGCAATCTGGCATGGAATCTAACCACATTGTTAAGTGAAGAATGGGTGTGATTTTGCTTCAAAAGCTAACCGATAAAAATGAATAATTCAGGGCATAACTTTAAAATTATGGCTCTATTCACCCTGACAATGGTGGGTAAGATTGGAAAAAAGAAAGATACAAAGAAAATGGTTCTAAAATACTCTAAACATGGTATGAAATGTAGTGTAAAATTATCTGTGGCTAAAAAGCTACTTATCATGATTTAAATAATTGAAAATACTAAGCAAATGTATGTAATCATATGCATATCTCCATTCCATATTATATTGAACATGTTTCAGTAAATATTTTTATAGTAAACTGAATTGGAATTTTGTTTCAGTGCTTTCTTAGAGACTTGTGCTTATATCTCTGAGTCCAATCTATTTCCATTTAAGTAAGTGAGGTCTCTTGATACATAAATTAAATTTGCTATGGGAGAAGTTTTTGTAAGGGATCCTCAATGACCATAGTCCAAAAATTACTAATATAATCATATGTTTGATGCCATATGAACTTTTCAGTGTACTGTAAACTTGTTTTTGTATCTCTCATTGCACTTTTAATACACTGGATGTGCTCTTTCTCCAAAAGTCGAAGTGACATTCATAGATTAAATGGGAACCCTGCCATGAGCAGTTTGGTAAGGTGAAAATATTTTTGTGAAAGGTGTAATTGTTCTAAATATTTGTTCTGTAAATTTTGACTTTCCATGTAGATTGAAAAGTAAGTCTATATTTGTAGGCAATGAATCAAAACAGTGTGCCTGAATATTACTAACAATTTAATAAGTATACAGCAATGAGGGTCACCACCATAAAATTCTGCAGAGCAGCATTTCACAGAGTGGGTGATACCACCTCCCTGGGGGACACCAAAACCACTAGGGGGGCTGCATGTCATCCTTGCTCAGGGACCATGCTAATCTTCTCTGTACAATTCTAATTTTAGTATATGTGCTGCCGAAGCGAGCACCTGGGGGTCTGCAAAAGCAGATACTGACACTTGATCCTGGGCTGTAGGCTTTAATTTTCCATTGCTGGGGGTGGGGAAAAATGGTGAGTGACTTTTTTTCCCCTGGAAAGGCGGTGGTAGACCAAGTGAGTTTGGGAACTCTGATGGAGAGGGCCAATAGCAATGATGTCTTCAACACCACAGGGTGTATGGGACTGTTTACATCTGTGCTTTGTGCCCTTGATTTTTGCGTCTGTTTTGGTTGGGCTTTCCCTTTTCAACTTACTGTCAGCTGTTTCATCGTGTGCTGTCCGTGTATCTGTCTGTGTCGACTGTTTTTCACTGACTCTGGAAAGCAGATGGAGCGAATGTGTTGGCTTTGGATTTAAAAGGAAAACTATTCTTCTCTACAAATCAAATGCTTGAACGTACAAGTCAGAGTGGTGAAAGGTATTCTGATTGCACAATGCTAACCTTCCCCTTGCCATTCCTTCCTCTTGAATGCTTCTGGTTTGCTGGCAAAATTACTTCTGGGTTATTTCATGTTTATTATAAAGCATGCTATAAAAATAAAATACAAAATTGTTAATAGATTTCCATCATAATTATTCTAAGTATCTCTAGAAATAAGATACATGTTATAAGCTACAAGATGCACCACTATTTTTATGATTTAAAAGTCTGTCTATAAAAATAGTTATTCAAATTGCTACTCAGTGGTTACTTACGGAACTGAAGAAAAACCTTCTTAAGTTACACCTCTTGTAGGACCTACGATAAGATAACAAATACTAGTGTTCTTCCGTGGGATTCTCCCAAGCTAATTTCCTTGAAGAATTTCCTTGATTCCCAGAAATCTTCTGTGTACAAAATAAAGCTAGATTTCCTTGAGCCAGCTTGTTTGTCTGTCAGCCACTTCAGTTCAAGTTTTACCTAAGTACCAAATTAATTTTCAAAAGTGAATACATTGGCTTCCTACCAATTAATTCACTTGTTCTATGAAGTAACTTGGGAATTTTTATAATTTCCTCTATTATCCAGGTTTAGGGATTTGACTAAAATACTGGATAATTGTGACCACTCGAAATTGTTGGAACTTTTTGTCATGGCTGTCTCCCCTCTTAGTCATACATGTCAACATGGCAACATTAATAGACACTTAATAGCACTTGTAAAACCACTTTTAAATATAAACTTTTCAAGTTTTTATGCAAACAAACAACAGTATACAATGACTTTTTTTGTTAAGTTTTTCATCTTTATTATAGAAATTACAGACAGGCAAAAATAAGGAACAAGAAATCATAGGTTTTACCACCCCAAATAACCATCACTTGTAACTTAGTCTTTATTTTTGCAGAGACTTTATGATTTAATGTTCTTTAGCTTGGTCAACATATTTGATGACGTTACATGAAACTCAGGTGCTATTTGATGATGTTGGCATAATTTTTTAGATGGAAAGATTCATCTGAAGACTAATTGACATTTTTTTCAATAGGAAGTATATGATTTTGTCTTGTTTTGTTTTATAGACCCTGATAGAGATTTTTCAAAATATTGGTAGCACCAACATTGCTGATTGCATTGCTGGATTACTCACCATTATCATCTGTATGGTAGTTAAGGAATTAAATGATCGATTTAAGCACAAAATCCCCATTCCTATTCCCATCGAAGTAATTGTGGTAAGTGAAATATATCATTCAGAAAATCCGACATTTTGTTGCTTGACAAGAAAAATTTTAAACTAGCAGAGTTTTTTCCCTTGACATCTTTCTTTTTCTTTTAATTTCAGACAGTAATTGCTACTGGCATTTCATATGGAGCCAACCTGGAAAAAAATTACAATGCCGGCATTGTTAAATCCATCCCAAGGGGGTGAGTTTGGCATTCTGGCCAGTACTTTCTATTGAAATGAAACATTTTATTTCAAGCTTCATTTCACAGGTGTCCTTCAATAGTCTTTTATGTGGGTGGTTTTGAAGAAATACCCATTTGTGTAGACCATCGAATAGACAGCGTGTATGTAGATAAAGTTCAAGGCATTTATTTACACGCAGCCCTTATCTGTATGTTCATGTTCAGTGAATTCCAGACTTCTGCTTACACTCATGTATAATTATAAGATAAATGGCATCGTGGTTGGTTGTATTAATTGGATGATGAATAACATGCTTAAGGAATCCAGGATAGCAGGCAAAGTTCACTACCATTTAGTTTCATCTATTTTAGAGAATAAAAGATCAAGATCTTTCAGCTACCGCCATCTAGTTCTGTGACCTTGGGAGGTTCCCCTATAAAACAAGGCCAAGCCTCAACTAGAGCTTGGTGTGAATCACAAATGAGGTCATAAAAATGCATAGAAGTGAAAAAAATACTTGGGTATTTTATTACTTGGTGTTTAAGAGGAAACTCTGATGTATCTTAGATTTAAATCATTAGCTTGTAGCACTGGTCACTAGCCTTGCTGTTAACCAGTAATCTAACTAGTTTCTTCTCCCTTTAAGGAACCCTTTACCAACCTCTTTTCACCTATGTTCTTAGTAGAAACTCCTCAGGCAAGATAAGTCCAGTGTTTATTCCACAGGGAGCTGTCTTTGTATTTTATCAATTTTATAATTTCTTCTAATATCAGTTCAAAAATTCCTTGAAAAATTACCACTAGCTACATGGGACTTAATTTATATACTATCCATTACAAGATTTCTCAAATGTACCTTTTCATAAGAATTGCATGACACCCTTGTGAAAGATGCAGATTCCCGGTTCCCATAGACCATTTGTTCAATCAGACTTTCAGGAAGAGAGGTCTGGGAATTTTTCATATACAAAAATGTCCCAAGTGATTCTTAAGATCAGGAGAGTTTGGGAAATTGCATTAGAGCACGAACATTTTGATCATGAAGTCTAATAAGGGAGATATCTAATGATAAAATGATATCAATTGGCTACCTGAGTATGGAATTCTTATGCTAACAATGATATCATTTGAGTTATTTTAATTGTGTAAAAACTGTTTTATAGATACTCTGGTCAGACTTCATGATGATGGTATATAATATATGCCCGGAATGTATTAATTATAGGAACTCCATTTTTTGCTGCCTTGAGTTATCCTTCCTGATTTTATAGACCACTTGATGAGGTGGATCAGTGAACTTCAACTTCCTGGTCCCCAGGACTATACATTCCTTCTGTGTTTCGCTCAGCTAGGCCTCCCCAACACACGGCCATGCCCATAGTTGTTCTCAGAATGCATTTGTTGATGAGTAAAACCTGCATGTCTGTCATTAAGTATAAGACATAAGAGAGAGCTTTGTTATTTGGGCTCACTTGATAGCACAGAAACAATCCTAATAGCATTAACAAATCTAAGCAAAAGAGGGTGTGCTGGAGAGATGGGAGAAGGAACAAGGAAAGTAGACTGTTAAAGTGGTTGAAGCTAAGTCCCTGAAAGAGGAGTAGAACAAAGAGAAATTGCGAAATTTCACTCTTTCAACCCACCACCTCCCTTTCTAAGGGAGCGAAAGCAAGCCTGTGCCCAGCACCTTCCTTT
This sequence comes from Nesogale talazaci, assembly GCA_004026705.1. NCBI lineage: Eukaryota > Metazoa > Chordata > Mammalia > Afrosoricida > Tenrecidae > Nesogale > Nesogale talazaci. Next base: position 13,695 of record PVJH01040962.1, read on the forward strand.
CATGCCTTTGAGGGACTGTTTTAAGCAGCTCTGATGCTTCAGTGTGCTAAGTGTTGGGCTGCTAATGAAAAGGTCAGTGGAGCAAACCCGCCAGCCACTCCATGGAAGATGAGGCTTCTTTCTGCTCCCATGAAGATTTATAACTTCAGAAACACCAGGAAGCAGTTCCATTTTGTCCTATGGGGTTCCTCTGAGTCAGAATGGACTCAGTGGTGGGGGGTGGCAATAGGTACCATACAAGAGGATCACTTGATCTTCAATTACAATTGGGCAGTTACAAACTGTGACTCCATGCCTTTCCTTCTCACTGCCTTCTCTGGCAAAACAAACTTATAATTTCCCCAGGTCTACTCAAGTATCCTAGGATTCACCCAAACCAGCAGCCCTCATTTTCTTACTAAGGCAGAGCAACAGCAGTCATGATACATCTTTCTTCTCATGCATCTGACCTCTATCTGCCTCTCTGAAAACAACCAGTTCCTTCTGCATACCACCCAAGCGTCTCTTTTCCCTGTCTTTTTTTCCTTCTTCCATAAAAAATTGACTGTTTTTTCTTCTCTATTTATTCAGTGCTCTCGCTCATTCCTGTAGGTTGCTTTGGGGAGTGTTGATATTTTTACAGCGTCAAATCTTCCTATTCATGAGCAGTGTGTGTGTTTTTCCAGGTGTGTAACAGAAAAGCCTCACTGCCCTGCTGGTAATTCTGATTCCGAGCAACACTTGAAGACAGAGTAGAACCTTAGGGCTTCCAAGACTGTAAATCTTCTATAAGACTAGATAGTATCATCTTTCTCCCTCCATTTGTGCAGGGCTTTTGTTTCTTGGAATCGTGCTTTTATCTTTGTATGTGTGTGTTGGCAGCTATTCTAATTGGTATTGTTTTCTTGATTTCTTTTTCAAAGTTTTCATTATTGCTGTAGAGAAATCTAACAGATTTTTGTGTGCTGATCTTGCACCCGGAGATTTTTGCTCTTAGTTCCAGTAACTTTCTTGTGGAATCTGTGGGATTTTCTATGAACTGTATTATATCATCTGTGAACAGGGAGTCTTAAGTCTCCTTTATTATTTTTCTCCCTCTGGCCTTATTGCTGCATTTTCACCGCTCTGCACTTCCAGTAAAATGGTGGTGAGAAGTTGTGATACAGGGCATGGTTGTTTGGTTCTTGTTCTCAAGGAGGAAGTTTTCAGTCTCTCCCTTGAGAATAACGTTGGCTTTCAGTTTTATTGTAAAAAAAAAAAAAAAAACCAAATCATTGCCATTGAGTCAGTTATAACTCAGAGAGACCCCATATGGTCTTTCCCAGACTTTGTACATCCTTTCTTTATGGACCAGCTGGTGGGTTTGAACTGTTGATCTTTTGATAAGCTTCCAAGATTTACCTTGCAGTGCCACTGTGGTTTCTTTGACTTGATATAAATGTCTTTTATTGTGCTGAGAAAATTTTTTCTATTTTGCAGAGTTTTTATTAAGGAATGTTGGACTGTCTCAAATGCCTTTTCTGTGTCATTTGAGAAATCGTGCTCTTTTTTTTTTTACTTTTTTTTCCTAACCCCCCCCCACACACACACACCATTGCCCTGGTAGGAAGCCCAGCTTTGCTCCTGGAGAGCTGCTGCTG
>PVJH01040963.1:0-15307 GCA_004026705.1 Nesogale talazaci
GTGGGCAGAGGCTCTGGCCAAGGTGCTGGGGGTGGGGTGGGGGTGGTGGCACTGTGGGTGAAGAGAGGGTGTGAGTGAAGGAGGGCATGAGGTGACAGAATGGGAAGGGAGGTGCTGAGAGAGGGTGGTGGGAAGTGCTGTTTTCACAGCCTGCCTGACTAATGTAAGCAGGTGAGGGGTTCCTAGAGCCAGGTTCCGGGAAGCTGCTGTGTGCAGGCCAGAGTCTAAGACAGGCTGCTCACACTTTTCCAGCATGTGAGCTGCTTATAAAATGATCAAGTCAAGGGCTGAGCCCCGGTGGCGTAGTGGTTGTGCGCAGGACTGCGGCCCACTGGGACGGAGGTTCATTTCAAGCAGTGGGGCTACAGTGGGGCTACTCCCACCACCAGAGAGCAGTGATGCCCCCCCCCCAAAAAATGATCAAGTCAAAATGATCTACCAGCTACAAAAATGCAGAACACATTGATAGTTATCACCTTGATTCATAAAGGAATTGAGAACTCTATAGGTACAATGCATGTTTACGTACTTTGCACAACCGCATGAGTCCGTATTGCACCACACAACACAATGAACCATGTACATTTTTTGTCGTGACCTGCGTTGACTCTGATGACTTGCACTGAATGGAATGAGTCAGGGATGCACAGTCCGGACAGTAGCTGCTGGCAGCCGGCCCACCACCACACTCTTAAATGATCATTAGTCATGGTGGAATGGTACTGGAACTTAATGATCTTTATAGGGAAAAAGGCTGACTCACCTCAATAAGTAGAGTCAAATAATGCAGTCAAGGAGGTAGCACATTTTCTTATGTTTGGTACTTTCCCTCTGGGAGTCAGTTCCAGAAATGCTCATGCGATGAACTTCAGCTGAATGTCGGCTTATAGTGTCAAAATCTCCCATTCTATATAAGAGTGGTACTTTTTTTTTGGGGGGGGGCATCACTGCTCTCAGGTGGTGGGAGTAGGAAACCCAGCCCCACTGCTTGAATTGAACCTCCATCCCAGCGGGCCGCAGTCCCGCGCACAACCACTACGCCACCGGGGTTCAGCCCGAGAGTGATACATTTTTGTCTTGTTACTTGGTCCCCCCACTCATTTCCATACCCTTACTTATGTTTAAGAGAAAAAAGCCAGGGTCTAAAAATTGGCAATAACTGAGCTTGTCAGTTTTGCTGCACTCAGCGCAGTTGTTTGCACATGCGTGTGACACCTCAGATTGCATCTGATTGGCTGCGCTGTACGTCCACGAAGTGATGGACATAGTGAGCACCCCTGGTCTAGGGAGACTGGAAGCCAGCGATGCTGACTCACTGAAATGCTGTAGGAAAGGGCAGGACTGCCCCTGTGAGGCCTTTTTTTTTTTTTGGGGGGGGGGTATCTGCTCTGGTGGGAGTAGGAAGCCCAGCCTTGCTCCTGGGAGCTGGAATTGAACCTCCATCCCAGTGGGCCGCAGTCCCGCGCACAACCACTATGCCACTGGGGCTCAGCCGCAGGGAGGATTTCTTTTCAGGCGAAAATGTGTAAAACCAGGGACTGAACCCTGGTGGCGTAGTGGTTGTGCGCGGGACTGTGGCCCACTGGGATAGAGGTTCGATTCCAGCTCCACGGAGCAAAGACTGGGCCTCTTACTCCTACCACCTGAGGGCAATGATGCCCCCCCTCCCAAAAAAAATGTGTAAAACCCCAGAACATTCGCAAATAAAAGAGACGTTAAGAACATTCTTAGAAGGAGGAGCCCACCAAAGGTCAACTCAGCAATGCTGGGAGAGAGATGGCAAACAAGGGTGGGTGAACGCTTGGTAAAGGATTGCTGTTCAGTGAAAGCAAAGCACACCCATCTATTCCCCTGGCCCTGATTCTGGCCCACCGTGACCCTGAAGGACAGGGTCGACCTGCCTAGTCGGGCTGCCAAAGTCGTGACTGACCTCACCTTTACCTTCTTTTCCTTCAAGGAAGAATCCACCCCTAAGCCTGGTTGGTGATCCAAGTGAGTTTTGGAAAAGATAGAAGAAATTTCAGGATTTACACAGGCTCCCTTCAGGGCAGTGGAGACCTGAGGCCAGAGGAACCGCAGCCCAGCCAAGGAGCAGCTGGAAAAGAGGTTGGGGGTGGAGGGGTGGGGAGAGGGGGGCTGCTCCTGATTCTGACTTTCCAGAGCCCTCCGCTGGGAGGCGTGGTCATGGTACTGGTTGACCCCATTGGCTGAATTCAGCCCACCTGGCCTAGATTGGGGCCCTCCCACGTGCACTGACTTCCTGTCTCTAAGGTCTGAATGTGTGCCTTATCGGGCTTCCGACTTCCTGTAAAGGTAAGGTGACCAAACTTCCTGCTTTTTAACAATTTGTCCCATGTCCTGTGGCCTTTTAAAATTAAATAAATGTATTACAATACTATTTTTGCATTCTATGAACATTTTTGTTGCTCCATATAGACCAAATTTTTAATCAAGAAGCGTCCCCTCCCCTTAGCCAGTGGTGTCCCACTTAAAATCTGGTCACTTTAAAAGGGGAGAGGAAGGCCTTGGCATATAGAGGGGCAACCCCTAATTTCCACCTCTAGCTCCCCAACAGGTTCACACTGCTGACCTGTTAGTGAAGCCCCATTCAGTCCTGCCAAGGAGTGGATGCCGGCTCATAGAGACTATGCAGGACAGGGTAGAAATTCCCCTGGGTGTTCTGAGGTGGGAACCCTTTATAAGAGTACACAGTCCCGTCTTTCTCCCACACAGTGGCTCGTGGTTTCTGCAAACTGTGCGACTGAAGCCCAACGCATAACCACCAGGCCACCAGAGCTCCAACCCACCATTAGAGGTTGGACAAAACCGAAACCGAAACATAAAACCCTCATCCACTGCTAGGGTGGAAAGCAAGATGGTAAAACTACTGTGGAAGGCAGTGGGCAGCTTCTGAGCAAGCTGAGCATCGTCTGGCTGTACAATGCAGGCGCTGAAGTGCCTCGGTATCTGTCCAGCTTATGTCCCTAGTGCACTAGAGCTGAAACTCTGAGGTTTGGGGTAGGCTAGGGTTCACAGAGGGACCGTTTGGGAACTCAGAGCCTTTTGAGTCTCCACATTTCTGAGCATCGACTGGCAATGGGAACAGCGCTGCCCTCAGGCAGACTGTGTTTGAGCGCAGATTACTCCCACTCCCATCCCCACGAGAGCCCTGGGGTGGACTTCCTTCCCCCACCGACCTGTGCGGGCCTGCCCCTGGTGGACATTGGGCTACCGGAGTGTCCTAAACCCCTGCATAAGCCTTTCTAGTCTGCGATAGCGCATGTATCGCTTCTGTAGACACACCTGTGGCCGTGATGAGCTGAGGAACTGTCATGATCTTAGGACAGCTTCCTTTGTCCGACTCACGTGACCCAGCGACATGAATCCCTGGGCACCATTCTGGCCTCATGCCCCCTCACCCAGCTGATTAGGCTTTGTGTTTGGTCTTGTCAGAGGCTTAATTAATGAGCCTCTTCCCTCCCCTGCCCGCTGAGCAACACAAAAACCGGCCACAAATACCGATAGCAGTTTTATTCTCACTGGGTGAGAGCTGGAAGCAGCCGCTGGGTGAAGGAAGAAACACCAAGGGCACACCTATCTAGGGGTCGCCAAACTTTTGAGGTGGAAGAACCAATCCTGCCCCTCACAACAATTTAAACATTAATTGAGAGTCATAGACATATTTTTACAGATCAATGAAGTCACCATGATCTGAATTCTTTGTTTTTTTTTTTCCTCCCAATTAGACTTCAGAGCCCAAAGAGTGGCAGATGGCTCTTGAGTCAGTTTGCCTCAAGGGGATAATGCGCCGTAATGAAAACAAGTGAGCTCTCAAGCATGAAAATACCCAGATAAATCTCAAACGCACATTGCCAAGTGAAAGGAGTCCGTTTGAAAAGGTTATAGATGATCCGATTCCAGCGATAGGGCATTCTGGAAAAGACAAGGCTCAAGAGACAAAAAAAAAAAAAAAAAAAAAATCAGGGGTCACCAAGATGCAAGGGACCATTAAATAGATGGAGGACGGGGATTCTTTCAGTGAGGTGAAGCTGGTCTGTGTGCCAAGAAAAAAAAAAATGGACTGAGCCCCAGTGGCGTAGTGGTTGTGTGCAGGACTGCGGCCCCCTGGGCTGGTGGTTCAAATCCAGCAGCAGCTCTCCAGGAGCAAGGCGGGGCATCCTACTCCCACCAGAGGGCAGTGATGCCCCCCACCCCCCACCAAAAAGAAAAGAAAGAAAGAAAAAAAGAAATGAGCATCCCAGAGCTCCTAGGATATATAATGCAGAATGTCACAGACACTGCCTGCCACTATCACAAATATCAGAGACAATCTCACTGAAGGGCAGAGAGGGGCAAGTGAGGACCCAAGTCCTATCAATGGCGTCAACAGAGTGGAAGGCTAATGGCAGGAGAAATAGTACCTATAAACTCTTCTACCCTTGATGAAGGGGCTTCCCACGTGTGACCAGGCTAGCGAGTAGGACACGGCGCTTCATGAACAGCAGAATTGAACAGTAAGGTAAAGGGGGAGGGGAGAGTGGGAGGCAGGGGACTCGCTATTGGAGTGGGACGTCACCGGTCTGCACAGGGAGGAGGGAAGCATGGCCCATGTGAGCATGGATTCGAGTTGGAGACATCGTTGTGGACTCAGATCAGCTGCACACAGGCAGACCCCGAGTTGTAAGCATACTGGTTTTGTGCACAGAAAGGTGCGCTATAGGCTAAGACAAACTTTTGACTCTAATTTACCCATTCTGATTTACATCTGCTATATAACATTTATGCGGGAAATATACAAAATGAGCCTAAAGCTCTGGTATACCGTAAAGATATGGGGGTGATCACAAATCAAACACGATTCTCAATTCTATATCATGGGCTCATCTCCTGATACGATCAATAGAATTACTTTTTTTTTTTTTTAGGCATCACTGCCCTCAGGTGGCAGGAGTAGGAGGCCCAGCCTTTGCTCCAGGGAGCCGGAATTGAACCTGTGTCCCAGTGGGCCGCAGTCCTGCGCACAACCACCCCGCCATCGGGGCTCAGCCCCCAATAGAATTACTTTATGTCCCACGGAGGTGGTTTCTAGTGCTCCCCAATCAAGTGATAATGCTGTTTCTAAAATTAACCAGGGGCATAGGTAAAGCAAAGTCACAGACTTGGGGATCGCACTTTTAAAAACCGTTTTATTGGCATTCAGTTCACGTATCACACGATTCGATAGTTCAATCACATCATGACGTGTTGTTGAACACTAACAAGAGCAACAACCTCAGTGGGAAAGGACTTTGGACCCACATTTAATCCGAGCCCTAATCTAAGAACAGTTCTCAACGCGGCTCCTGCTCTGATGTGTCCAGGGGTTCTTGGCCTCACCACTGAAGAAAGGACTCCCAGACCACAGCTAGCCCATAGAAAGACGTTTGTTTAGTAAGGAAAGAAAAGCACCTGAGGCAGCGGGTGGGAGTTTGCCACGGAATGAACGGTATCTAGGGGTTTTTATTGGCTGTAGGTCTGTGTCTCTGGACTGTGAACGGACCAATCCCAGGCCTGGTCACATTCCTCAGGTCCAGTCATGAACCCGCCCACGCTGTAGCCCTGCTGCAGGCTTGCATGAGTGTGGGCAAGGATGTACGCAGGCAAAGCACTGCAGAGAGTCGTTCGTTTGCGGACTTTGGAGTTCAAGATCAGCTGAGGGGTCTGGTGCCCACTGACTTAAGATGTAAATTTATTGTAGGCTGTTGAAATCACCCCTCTAGACACCCTGCCATTCCCAGTGCTTCCCACGGGGGCTACTTTCCCTCCCTGCCAGGGGCTCTCTATCTCCTTTCATCCTGACATGGAAGAGCTCGCTGGAGATAAAAGTGCGACAGCAAAGTGTGGTGAAGAAGCCAGAGTGCCCGGCTGCCAGAGAAGAGTAGCACTTGGAGCCTTAAAGATTTCTCTTACAGCAAGCAACCGTGGAAGGGCGGCGTCCAAAGTCCACACAGAAGAAGCACAACAGCCTGCTGGTCCAAAGATTACAAATATTAAAATCCAGAGGAGGAAACGGCATCAGAGCTTAAATTCAGCACAACGGACTTGCAGTGGGAACCCGAAATCTGTTTGCAGGGTCCCCATGAGGAGTAAGCCTCTGCTCAAAGTCCAGAAATGTGATTAGTCTCACTATCAGATACAGAGCAGTAGAGCTGAAAAGGGCAGTTGAAGCTATGCTAACATGCAATGCCTTGTCATTGGGTCTCCCTTTTCGCCCATTTTAAGTTTCCTTCAGTTTTTAATATTTTATGCTTTCTTTTCAGGTGAAGCTTTTTCTATTTTATTTTGTCCTTTTTGTTGGGAGTTTTGCCTTGTTTATTGATTTTTTTCCTTCCGTATATGAAATTCATGATAGGTACGTCTATAGAACCAGTACCTATGACATGGCGGCGGAGGTTGGGGCTGTGTGGTCGTTACATAATTTGGTGTCAGTTTGAGACTATTAAGAGTGAAGGGGGGAAAAAGTGTGAAGGGGTGGGACTTAGCCTGTCAATCAGGTTGCAGCTTGATGACTTCATCTGGAGGCACTATGGAGATAAATAGCTCATTGGAGGTCAGATACAGACACATTCCTTGCAAGACGTTCCTGTTCTCAGACACATGGAGCTATGCTGATGGTGCCGGAGGAGCCACGTGGAGACCCACACCAGCGCTGCGATATTTTCACTACCACTGGACCCACAAGACATTCCACTCATTCATTGGCCCGTGATCTTCCTGCATTTGGCGTCATTACATGTGTTACTTGAGTCTGAAGAGGAATTTATAGATTGGTATAGGACATATTGGCTAATATCGGACTTTGGAACTTGATCTGGACTGGGCTGGAATTTTTTTTTTTTTTTGACATCACTGCTCTCCGGTGGTGGGAGTAGGAGGCCTAGCCCCACTGCTGGAATTGAACCTCCATCCCAGTGGGCCGCAGTCCCGCGCACAACCACTACGCCACCAGGGCTCAGCCCCAATTAATCTTTTATATAAAGATCTTTCATATACATATGAGTGTCTTTGGATTTGTTTTTCAGTCAACCCAGACTAACACAGGGGCAGTGAGGGACTAACAATAATGACTATAAGCAAGAAGAAAATGGGCTGAGCCCTGGTGGTGTAGTGGTTATGTGAGGGACTGTGGCCCACTGGGTTTGAGTTTCAAATCCAGCAGCAAGGCTGGGCCTCCTACTCACACCACCAGAGGGCAATGATGCCCCAAAAAAACAAAAAACAAAAAAAAACAAAAAACCCCCAGAAAGAAGAATATGTTCTAAAACCAATTGTGATCATGATTGCAAAATTCTTTTTTAAAATCATTTTATTGGGGATTCTTGTTTGGTTTTTTTGGGGGGTATCACTGCCTCTGGTGGTTGTGGGCGCTACCCAGTGCTGCTCCTGAGAGCTGCCGCTGGATTTGAACCGCCAGGCCCGTGGGCTGCAGTCCTGCACTCAACCACTTACGCCCCGGGGCTCAGCCCTCATTGGGGATTCTTAAAACTCATCACAATTCATCCATCCATCCATTGTGTTAAGCACATCTGTACATTTATTGCCATCATCATTCTCAAAATCTTTGCTCTCCACTTAAGCCCTTGATATCAGCTTCTTCCTTCTCCCTTCTTCATAAACCCTTGATAATTTACATACATGCCATGTCTTACACTGGCCTATCTCTGCCTTCACCTACTTTTTTGTTAGCCACCCCCCTGGGAAGGGGTTATATGTAGATCATTGTGATCAGATCCCCATTTCTCCCCCCACCTTACTCTTACCTCCTGGTACGGCTACTCTCAATGTTGGCCCCGAGAGTGTATCTGTCCCGGATTCCCTGTGTTTCCAGCTCTTATGCACACGTGTGTGCATGCTCTGGTCTAGCTGGATTTGGAAGGTAGAATTGGGGTCACGAGAGTGGTGGGGGGAGGAAGCATTCAAGAACTAGAGGAAAGTTGTATGCTTCATTGGTGCTATACTGCACCCTGAGTGGCTCGTCTCTTCCTTGTGACCTTCTGTAAGGGGATGTCCAAGTGTCTACAGATGAGCTTTGGGTCTTAGCTCTGCACTCCCCCTCATTCACAAGATTGCAGAACTCTCAATATTGCCAAACCATTGACTTGCCTGACATGTGAATTATATATATGTCGATTAAGAAAAAAGTTAGCAAACAAATAGACCAGGAGTGGGGAATCTTTTTCTGCCAAGGGCCATTCAGATCTTTATAACATCACTCGTGGACCACCTTGGTCTAACATTGAATGAATTCACCTCTCATGTGATGGCTGGAACAGCCTCTCTTTGGTGAGGGTGACATGTTAGCCAATATTAATGACTTCCTGGGACTTGCAGGCCTGCAGGCCAAACTTTCCCCACCCCTGAAATAGAAACATACCTCCACATGCAGCAGCAGTCTCCAGAACCCATCAGAGACCAGAGGAACTGGGTGATGTCCGGCTACCACCACCAAGTGCACTATAAAAGATTATATTAGCATGTCCTGGATAGACTGGGAGGAAAACAAGGACTAAAATTCAAAATCATAGCAGAGACCAGGTTTCCTGGTCTGAATCAGACACGGGAGACCCCCGGGAACTTCAGCCCTCAGCTCCCTTCAAGGAAAAAACTGAACCCATCCCTGGGATAGCATAAGCAACTATTTAAGATCCAAGGCACTGTGCCACACCAAGGTCAACATCCAGAGGTTAGTCAAAGAAAGGAGACTGGAAGCCAGAAACAGGGAGGAAGCAGGAGGGGTGGTGACGGGCACCCACAATCCATTGAGGTGGGTGCTACAGAAGCACTGGAAGGAAGCGTGTATGCATGGTTGGCTGTACGGCAGATGATCTGCTCTGGAAACCTTCACTGAATTCACAATAAGAAGGGTTAAAAAAACCCGACATTGGACAGTATACGATATTAAAAAATAATGACGATTTATAAATTATGAAGGATTCATGGGGAGGGAGAGGGGGCCGGAAGTGAAATATGGGGAGCAGATACCAGGGGCCTAAGTAGAAGGAGGATGGTTTGAGAATGCTGATGTTAACCAATGTGCAAATGTGGTCTGCATACAACTGATGTGAGTATTGATCGTGATAAGAGGTGTATGAGCCTCCAATAAAATGATTTAAAAAAAAGAATTCGTGCAGATAAACCAAACAAATCCATGCATACACAAGGAAACTAAAAAACCCCAAACCCCACAAGGATGCGTTTGTCAGACAGACACAGATGTTAACAGCAAAGGCCCCCAATGGCCAAAGCTGGAGAATCTGAGCAAGAGAATGCCAGGTAGTATTGACGCCGAATATAAAGTAGATATCTATCCCACCATACAGATAGGAATAAGGGACCCAAAACATCACATAAATGGTGGCGAATAGGCAAATCTCTCATACAGAAGAATTCCAAATTAGTCACGCGGCTTCTCAGGGCGGCTGTGGGTGGAGCTCAGCCCTCCAGTCTAGGGTGGGCTGTGGAGGTGGACGTGCACGGTGGGACCTGCTGACTCCGCTGATAAGCAGCTGCGAGGGGGTGCCTGGGGGACTCTAGGGGCACCCACGGAGGAGTTCCCGATATCCAACCCCTCATGTAGGCGCTAAGGCACAGGAGTCGAGGTGATCGTGTTCCTGCTTCCACTGGAAAAGGCCCCTGGGTGGTCGGGCATTGTAGCTGGCTCTGGTGCCCTAACGGTGTAGCACTGAGCTTCAGTCTCTGCTCCTTCTCTGTAACCCATGTGGGTTTTGACATACGTCACTAAGACGGCTGACTGCTACTGTGCTCCCCAAGTGTGGAGCCCACGGCTTCGTATTGCCTGTCTCCTCCCGTACCATGTGGGCTTCCTGAGGGGAGAGACTAAGTCTGCTCTGTTCCTCCATTCCCAGCATCCCCCGGCCACCCCCCAGAGCTGAATATCATGTAGGCACCCAGCAAGATTTCATTGACGGCTTATATGGAATGTCAGTTATTATTTTATTCCAAACCGCGTGATTGCATCTCCTGAACCCCGGGGTGGGCCCGCATATCCCGAGGAATGGCTCCGAGGGGACAATGGCCCTGCCAGAATTACCTCATTCCGCGGAAGAAAATAGTTTGTTCAATAAAACCATATTTCCATGACGAACAATCAGGGCTCCCCTCAGAGGAAATCACGTTCACCGTGACTCATGCTTTTGTGACCAGCCCCGACCATCCATCAAAACAAACTGGCTGGCAGGACCCAGGCAGGCCTGGGGCTGCAGCACAGCATTCACAGCGGACAGCACACAGAAAAGCCCAACAGAGAAGAACAGTGGAATCTCCTTCATATCATTATCAAATCCATTTCAAGCATCACCCCCTGCAGGATTCCTCCCTAAAGACCCATCACCTCAGATTGCTCGCTAAGCCTAAATTCCGGTGTCCTCCCACGCTCTGTGACTTCTCACCTCCGGGGTTCACCCTGGGGACAGCTGGTGGGTTCGAACCGCTGCCCTATAGGTTAGCAACCAAGTGCTCAGCCACGGCGCAGACCAAAACGCAGACTCCCAGATTTGTATTTTCTCTTATCCTGTGTTGGTTTATTTCAGACCACTCTTGAAAGGGCTGGGTGGCCTTTCCTCCTCCTCCCCTCAGGCTAAGGTCAGTTACCCTAGACCCCCCCCTCTTTCCGCAGGCCTTTCGAACATTGTCCAGCATCAGACAGGTCTGCCGCACGAGGCCTCTGTGAAAGGAAGAGGAAGGATGCTGCCTTGAGGACCGAGGCGTGTCTGTCTCAAGCTGCGGCATCTGCATTGCTTTGTGTGCCCGTGACAGCTGGACAGTCCATGAGGAAACCAGAGCCAAGGGTTCACCTTCGGATTACGGCATCGGGGAAGAATATTGGAAGTACCAGGGGCTGCCAGAGAACAAAGACATCTGTCCGTGAGGAAGTACCACCAGAAGTCCCCTTAGACGTGAGGAGGGGGCACTGTGGCTCGTGTACTCTGGACAGGTGATCGGGAGAGACGCCATTCTGGGTCAAGTAGAAGGGCAGTGACAACAAGGTGGATTGGCACGATGGCTGCCCCAGAGGCTCCCACAGAACCTTTGCTCTGTTGTCTGCAGAGTCACTAACAACCACCCCGTTCAATGACGGCTCTCGGCATCGGCACCCTATGAGCCAGGGGTCTGATGAAAGCACGTTTTCCAGGCATCTGGAAACATTTTTCTTCTTGCTAAGAAGAAATGGCTAAGACACACGTGGGAGACGGCGCTCTCCGGTGCTGGATGACTGCTCTGTGCTTGATGCTGGAGCCGTTGTGGGCATCTTGTGATCCAGAGGGGGCACAAGTAACCTGCCGAAGGTGGCAGAGTGAAGCACGGGAACATCTCTGGGCCCCAGAGGACAATGCTGTACTGAGAGGGTGTGGTCCAGGAGTTCTTGTCATGAGAGTCGTGGACCATGATGCCTAGCGACAGCTGCTCCTGGATGCCAAGACATCGTGATGTAAAATGGAGCCCCGATGGAATTGGCAAACCTGCGTATGAGTCCATTTCCATCCTGGTATTCCTGGTGGTGTTAGTCTGGGTGGACTAGAGAAACAAATTCATGGGCACTCATGTGTAGTGGAAAGAAAGGTAATTTATAGGAAAGGTAATTGTCCCTTAAGAAGATGTCCCAACCCAATCCAGACCAAGTCCGTAAGTCCAGTACCAGTCTGCAAATTCCTCTTCACACTCACACTGCCACACATGCCGTGATGCTGATGGCATGATCACAGGCCAGAGGCTGGAAAGCCTTGTGGATCCTCTTGGAACGGGTGTGCATCTCCAAGTTCCAAGACTCTGGTTTCCATCCGCAAAGCTCCATGTGGCTTGTCAAGAGGACAGCCCCTGCAGGGAGTGAGCGTGTGCCCCGCCTCCAGTGAGTTACTTGTCTCCTTCGTGCCTGCACACGAGGTCCTCAAGCACGTCCTGATCGACAGGCTGGATTGCTGCACTTTCAGTCTCAAGTTGATGCCAGATGATGTAACTGCCACACCGGTCTATTGCTAAGCTTGAGAGCAGATCAAGAAGTCTTGCCACAAATTCACGGAAACCGTTATTGGACAAAGCCGTCAAAATGTAAAGCGACTGTTCGCCAATGTATCCTCCATGTAGGTCTATACACGTCCAAAGGCGGAGTTCTCATTTCTCCCACCCTCCTCTGGGGAACTCAGCTCCCTTCCATGTTCACGTCGTCACGGGGGCAGTTTGGACGCCCTCGAGGAATTCAAGGCATGTCCTTTATAAATGCTCTTTGAGTTGGGGGCGCAACAAAGAGATGGGAAGGCGCAAGGCCAGAGCTGTCGGGTGGGACAGAGGGGCACTTTTACCCTATCCGACAGGGTTGCCGTGGGTCAGAATGGACTTAGATGGCAGTGAGTTGGGTGCTTAGAAACGAAGACAGATGTACTGAGAGAACTTGCCTGCAGCCACCTGCTGATCACCGAGACCTGTTGAGACACGCTTTGGTAGGCACAAACCTGTGCCTGCGTGAACCGACAAATCTGTCTTGGAACCAGCACGGCCAGAGGGCTCCTTAGCAGCAAGGATGACGAGGCTTCACCTCACAAACTTTGGACATGTGCTCAGGCGAGACCAGTCCCCGGAGAAGACTGTCGTGCTTGGTAGAGTGGGGGTCACTACCGTGGAGTCCACTCATAGTAATGTGAGGGGACAGGGTAGAACCACCCCGGTGGGTTTCCAGGAATGTAAGCCCCGTCTGTCTCCCTCGGCGCAGCTGATGATCATGAACTGCTGACCTGGTGGTTAGAAGCCTCATGAGCAACCACTCTGCCATCAGGGCTCCTGGTTTGGTAGGGCAGAGAGGTAGAGAGAAAGAGGAAGGTTGTGGCAGTCATGTGCTTTTGTTAATTTTATGATTGAAATGTAGGGGTGGAGTCTAGCCTGGTAATCTGGAGATATCCATTGAGTAGCCAATGAGGCCTCTGTGTGGGCATGGCTTTCTCCTGAGACTTCTGGGAAATCTCGCGATATTTCCTGCGTGAAGATGAGAAGCTATCTTCCCCAGTTGTTGGGAGTTAGTCTCAGAGACGATGGGTCACAGAAAAGACAAGATGGCAGCCTTTGAGAAGCTGGAGGAGCTGGTGGAGAGGCCACATAGCTTTGCCCTGATGGAGCCAGACCTCTGAAGCTGGGGCGGCCACATGGAGACCTCTGCCAGCGACGAGTTGCTTCTGCTGTTGATGGACCCTAAGCCCTGGAGGCGAGGTGCCCTGCCAGCACTGGGATTCTGCACCCACTGACCTGTGACTTCGTGAGTCGGAAGAAGACTTTATAGACTGATTTCGGGCATGTGGGTTAATATCGGACTTATGACTTTGGACTGGACTGGGCTGGAATGCTTTCTCCATGTCCCATTCCTTTTGTATATAAACCCTTTCCTTATATGGATATGTGTGCCCTTGAATTTGTTCCTCTAGTCTACCCGGACTAACACAAAGACTCTTGGCAAGACGGCCTGACACAGAGACTGCCATCGTGGGCATGAACCTAAGAGCAGTTGTGAGGATGGTGCAGGGCCTGGCGGTATTCTGTTCTGCTGGACAGACGGTCAAGGGCACCTACCAGCAACGAGTAGCCACAGCACGTATCAACTGGAAACGACGACGGGGATTCCTGGCACCAGGACCGAAATGAGCACAGCCACTAGAAACAATTCCAGTTGTCATGGGAGCCAACAAGTCCTCACAGGCCCGACAGGTACAACTGTGCAGTCATAATATGTAAAGATTACAGTAGGGTCATAGAGAATAAGGGAGACGGGAGAGAGTAAAATGAAGGGGTCAGATGCACGGTAGCATGCTCACGTCAGCCCTGCTGGGTGGTCCACATGAGGATGTGGAGGGTGGGAATAACTAGGGAAGAGAGGGGCTGGAGGAGGGGAGAGGGCCGGAGGAGGGAGCGTCTTTATTGTTTTGTAGTAGCCATAAGACATGCATATCCAGGAGTTACCTACATCACAAGGTGGGGGGGAGTCACAGTAAAGTCTCTTAAGTTCACAAGAGAGGAGACCTGGTTCCCTGCATCGGGGAAGGCATTATGGGTGCCTCTGTGGGAGGCGACAGTCCAAGAATGTCTGCCTCTACAGGGAGACAGATCAACCACGAGCTCCCTTTAAGGCAGCATCGCTGTTGGGGAGAATCTGCAGGAATGACATCTGTTCATTTCCCACACCGGGGGTGGGGGTGGGGGACTTCTGTTCGAAGTGCCTGCCTCCTGAGATGGTCTCTGTCCAAAGCATGGCATGATCAAATGGGTTTGGGAAGCCCCGGAAGTCCTGCAGTCAGCACCTCTGTTTGTCTTGGCTTAATGCAGAGCTTCTCGAAATCACTTCAGCGTGTGGGTTTGCAGCATGTTCCTGTTTGTCCCACAGGACCGAGGTTAGGAGCTGGGGGGTCTGCAGAGCCGCTGCCCGAAGATGAGACTTGGGATGTGGGCGCTGAATCAGAGACCACAGTCTTGGTCTGCCTGTTGCCTATTGCAGTGACTCCTGCTGAGGGTGTTAGATCAACGGTTCTCCACCTGTGGGTCTCGACCCCTTTGTAGGGGGTCAAACGACCCTCTCACAGGGTCACCTGATTCATAGCAGTAACAAAATGACAGTGATGAAGGACTCCATTAAAGGTTGGTGGGCTGAGCCCCGGTGGCGTAGTGGTTGTGCGCGGGACTGCGGCCCACTGGGACGGAGGTTCAATTCCTGCTCACAGGAGCAAAGACTGGGCCTCCTACTCCCACCACCAGGGCAGTGATGCCTAAAAAAAAAAAAAAAAAAGATTGGAGGCATGAGGGAGCCTGAGAACCGCTGGTGTAGATGCCATCAAGCCCAGCCGGAACAGTGCCCTCTCTGACTTCCTCAGTCGTCCCAGTGTGGACCACGCTGCTCTGAGCCAGGAAGACAGGGTTCCCACGTGCCTTGCTTTCCCGGGGCTGTGGTGACAGAGAAAGGCACCGGTGAGTGTGTGGCTTTAAACAACGGAAATCTATTTTCTCCCAGTTCAAGTTTGAAGTCTGAGTTCAGACAATTGGCTCCTGGGGAAAGGCTGTCTCTTCCTCTGGCTTTGGGGGAGGGTCCTGGTCACTTTTAGCTTCTCTGGCCCCAGCACTCTTTGACAGTCCTCACCTGGCTTTGTGGCTCTTTGGGGAGGAGGTATACTCCGCCCCCCACAGAGGTGGCTCATCACCATAACAAAGGAATCCTATTTTCAGACAGGATTACAGCCACCAGGATAAAGGTCAGTCACAACACATACATTGGGGGGGG
>PVJH01040964.1:0-15315 GCA_004026705.1 Nesogale talazaci
GTGAGCAGTTTGAAACCCTCGGTCAGCCTGAGGAAGAAAGACATAGCTGTCTCCTCCTGTGAAGAACACAGTCTCAGAAACCCACACTGGGTTCTCCTGTCCTGGAGGGTGGCGAGGAGGCAGCATGGGCTCTGGGGCAGTGCGTAGATCCCCAAGGACAGAGATGTTGGGGACACAGGTGACCAGCAGCATGCACTGATGTGTGGGTTAAAGACAGTCCACGAGCAGGTGATTATGCACTGACCACCAACCCCGCCCCTCCTGGAAGCTGTAAGAAGTTGTGAATCTGGCAGTGTCTTTCAAATCTAAGCATTCCTCAAAGTGTGCCTCTTGCTGCATGGAAGCCGATTTAAAGGTGTTAATGTTCATTTTCAAATAAAAATAAACAGCAAACCTGAGAAGTATATGACAAGGCCCCGATGTGAATGCAGGTTGTAGTTAGGTGCGGCTGGACCCATTTGACTCAGAGCGACCCCATGGGATGGAGTCAACATGCCCGGAGAGTTTTCCAGGTTGCCATTTTTCAGGGAGCAAATTGTCAAGTCTTGTGCAGAAGGAAGATTGGAATTGTCAGTCTTCAGGCTGTCAGCCAAGGGCTGAATCAGTGTACCAACCACCAAGGATCTTGCACATATACGAGGCTAAGTTAAAATGTCTTGCTGTATGGTAATAGGAATGTGTGCCCTTATTGTTGCTAGGTGGTCTGGCGTAGGTTCTGACCCAATGCATGACAGAAGAAACCACTGTCCAGACCTGTATCCTCCTATTTATTGTCTCTGTGTTTGAGCCCATTGTTGTGGCCATTGTGACAACCCAACTCATTGAGAGCTTTGTCACTGCCTCTCTACTAAGCATGACACCCTTCTCCAGGGTCTGGTTTTCTCCTGACAACACATCTATTTTTGTTTATTAAATGAAATGTGAAACTACTGGTGTGTTTTGGGCAGATCCCCTGATCTAAGTCTATACCCTTCTGTCGTACATCAGGTTTCAAGGGATCAGAACAGGCTCCATGGATCTTCACAGCAGAAATACCCTTTGGAAGGTGATGTTCCCATCTCTTAAACTCTTCCCTAAAGAATTCTCCTCCCTCTGTTTTTCGAAATCTCCAAAGTAAACTTACCTTCATCCAGTGGTTTCTGAGTCCTCGTCAACCTATTGTATAAGGTAGAGCTGCCCCTGTGTGTTTGAGAGTCTTGGACTCTTTGGGGAATTGAATGCACCTCTTTCTCCCATGGAGCCTCTTGTAGTGTCGGATCACTGACGCTGTGATTAGCAGCCCAATGTGTAACATGTTATGCCACATCAGAAGGGCAGTGTGGGCATCCACAAAAGACACAAATCATGTTCCTTTTCAATGATTTTTGAGTTTGGGGAACACCATGGCTTCTGAATGGAAAAGACCAAGGCTGCAGGGGGAATGGAATAAACTTTCTCATTCTCTTAAAGAAGTCCTTGCTATCTACCCTTTAAGAAGGAGGACATGTGCAATCATAACTATATTTGAATGTGTATATCTTCCACTTTCCTGGACTTCGTCCACATTAATGTATTCTAAGTTCCTTAAAACCACACCATAATAAGCCTTTATGGCCATCCTATGCCCTTTGAGAAAACATATCAACATTACTCCTTTGGGAGCCCATGGAAGGAGTCACTGTAACTTTCTAAGCTGATTCCTCTGCCTTGACTTTTCAGAAGTAAAGTAGATGCTCTTCAAGACTACTGCTTTTATTTATTTATTTATTTTTTAGTGTCCTATGTTGGCAGAACTTATCCATTGATGACAAAGACGTATTTAAACACATTTTTGGAATAAATGGTGCAGGCAGAGAATTTAGATAGTACCTTGAACTACCAAAAGAATCAAACAAATCTGTCTTATAAGAAGTATAGCCAGAAAACTCCTTAGAGGTAAGGATGGCGAAACTGTGTCTCACAGATTTGGGGCACATTGTCCTGAGAGTCCCTGGGAAAAGAAGATCATGTTTGCTAAAATAGAGGGGCAGTGACAAAAAAAAACAGGAAAACGCTTGAGGAATTGGACTGGCACAATGACTGCACAATGGCCTCTGAAGCAACAATTACGCGGATGGCACAGGACCAGGCCACGTTCCACGTTGCTGTTATAGCCAAAGTATGCCAATAATGAGGCCATGGCTTGGACTGCAGCAATGACCCACTCAGACTCAACTGAGACCCATTTCTCTGATTCTAGTCATGGGCTCTGGAAAAGGAATACCTGTAGGGTAGTCTTAGGGTTTATTTCCATGCTGTTGTCATTAGGTACCATCTTTCTTTCTTTCTTTCTTTTTTTTTTAACTACCCATCTGCATCGTCAAGCTTGATGTTCTTTTTCCAGGGGCTGATTTCTCCTAAAAACATGGTCCAAGGATGTGAGGCCCAGTGCTATGGCAAGTTAGGCATCAGACTAGTAATCGGTAGGTTTGTGGTTCAGACTCACCTGCTGCCAGGTGGAATAAAGATGCTGCTGTTGGCTTTGGTAAGGGACACCTCTGGGCAGGTCATTTGATCCTGTAAGGTTTCTGTGAGTTGGAGTTCATTAGAAAGAAGGCTGTGGGTTTGGGTTGGTCAGATCTCACAGGCATTTCCTCTGCCCAGAGGGATGTTATTCCCGGCTGTTTTCCTTTCCCTGGGCTTAGGTGTGTTGAGATGAAGAGCAGTCACTAAGTTGATAACCTGAAATTCCTAACCCTGAGAGAGGGACAGCTTTATTATTTTATTTTTATATCTCAGAAAATCAAGATTTGGAACTTTCTAGTAGCAGACCCAAAGTATTTAGTGCTGGTACTGGGATTTGAACTCTCTCTTTTCAGGCAGCCTGTGGAAGGAGTGATCCAATCACCTTCTAAGAAGAACTATAATCCTACATGGAGAACTTACTGTCCTGGCTACAGGTTTCCCAGGGTTTTTGCCTAATTTTGCTTTGTTCTCAGGACAGTCTAGGTCACATCCATGCCCCCTAGGTGATGTAGATATCCATGCCTCCTATGTGACACTCAAGAACATCCATGCGCCCTATGTGACACCCATGAACACACATTAGGTGACAACCATGAACGACCAGGTATCCTAGGCCGCACCCCTCACACACCCCAAGTGACACCAATGAGCATCCATGTACCCTATATGACATTCATGAACACCCACACACCCTAAGCAACACCCACAGACCCTAGGTGACACCCTCACAAGCAGTGGTTGAGGCAGCAGAATGCACTGGAGGAGGTATTTCAACAGGTTCTCTTCCTAACTCCCTCCCAGAATGCAATCAGTTAGCAGAGTCTTCAAAGGGTTTTCAATCACCTCTTAATTACTCCACCAATTTGCTGATCTGTGAGCTCTCAGTCCTCGGGCTTTTGAGCCCTTGGAGTGTCCATTAACACATCTATAAAAAGGGGGAACAGAGTGAAATGCCGATTCTGCTCTGGAGTCACTAATTAGCCACTTACCTCCCCACTCTGCGGCAGAAAAATGGAAGAATTCCAGCAAGCACCTGAGGATTTTTCTCAACAGCCACGTGGGCCAGGGGGTTCACCTGTGTGACTCCAGCTCCAAGAACAAGTGGTCCCTTGTGGTCTTGCTTCCTTAGTGTCTGCAAGTAAGCTTTTCCTTATTCTGCAATTGGAGATGGCAAGAATAATTTGCCAGGCACAGGGTTACCTTGAGGATTAAATGAGATAATGAGTGTGGAGAAGTAAATGCTTAGTGCAAAGATCTGCCACTTAAACAAATCATGAACCAAGACCTGCATTGAAAAGGAACAATACCACTGCAAACCACAGTGATCCTCATCAGTAAGAGGCACCACCACCAAACACTATCATCTAGATGCCATCTGGAATCCCATGTAGGTTTTGTCCAATCAGTTCTGTCTTGTAGGGACCCTGTGCACAGTAGAACAACCAACCCCCAGCCCCACCTCTTTTCTTGCACAATCCTCACAATTGTTCTCATGCCCAAGTCAGACTCATTGCAGCCAGTGACCATTCATCTCATCAAAGACCTTCCTTTTTGATGCCTTTTCACTTAAGCAAGCATGATGGCTTTCTAAAGGACTGGTCTCTCCTGACAACATGTCAAAGTATGTGAGAATTCTCATCATTCTTGCCTTGTTGGAGCCATCTGACTGTATTTCTTCTAAGACAGATCAGTTTGTTTTTTGACAGTTCATGGTCCTCTCAATAGTCTTTGTCAACAGCATCATTCGAGCACATCAATTCTTCTTCAATCTTCAGTGTCCAACTCTCACATGCATATGAGGCCATTGGAAATACCATGACTTGGGGCACGTGCATCAAAGTCCTCAAAATAGCATCCTTATTTTTCAACACTTTTTAGCAGATTGACCCAAGATACCCAAGATGATCCCAGCCAGACATAGTGCTAGCATGGAGTGAACTGTCTG
Organism: Nesogale talazaci; assembly: GCA_004026705.1. Taxonomy (NCBI): domain Eukaryota; kingdom Metazoa; phylum Chordata; class Mammalia; order Afrosoricida; family Tenrecidae; genus Nesogale; species Nesogale talazaci. The sequence continues at coordinate 4,430 of PVJH01040964.1, forward strand.
CTGCTCAACTGGATTTTCAAGGGCTGGTTTTTCTAGGAAGAGATTGCTAGGACTTTCTTCCAAGGTGTTTGTGTTAATTTGGGTAGACTAGAGAACCAAATTCACAGATGCTCCTATGTATATAAGAAAGAGCTTTGTATACAAGAGCAATGCAATATTAAGAAAACATCCCTTCCCAGTTCAGATGAAGTCTATATTAGCCTCTATGTCTGAAACCAATCTATATATTCCTGATCCGACTCACACACATACAATGATGCTGAATGCAGGAAGATCACAGAGCAGTGGGTGGACAATATTGTGGATCCAGTGGTGGTAGAAGCATCTCAGTGCTGACATGGAATTCCACAGGGCTCCTTTCGCTCTCTGAGTTCTGACTACATCATCATAGCTCCAGCAAGCTCCTCCTCAGTAATGACTCACAGGGAACGAGTGTGTGGCCTGTCTCCAGTGAGCATTTCATCTCCTTAGGGCTTCCAAAAAAGGACATTAAGCTGCAACCTGATTGACAGGGTAAACGCAACCCCTTCACTCTTAAGTCTCAAATTGACAAAAATGATGTAGCTATCACAGTGCTTCTGGGAAAGCTCCAACATCTAACCTTTCAGCAAACAGCCTAGCCCATTAAACGAATCCTTCCCAATTTGGTAGGCCATGCCACTGCTTTCTGCTCAGGGAACCACTGCAGATGCCACCTGCTCAAAGAATCTAGCAGAGGAGTGCAGTGGGAGTAGGGTAAGGTGCTGACCTGTTGAGTTGAGTCACAGCATGAAACCCAGTGCTCTGCGTTGATTCCAACTTACAAAGACAGACCATAGATAGGGCCTCTGGGATGATAACCCTCCTTGGGAGGAGCCAGCCTCACTTTGCTCCCATGGGGCATCTGATGGATTTGAACTACAGATCTTGGAGCCAGCAGCCCAGCATTTAGCACACAAAGCCAGCAGGGCAGCATGAGCAGTCTTAAAATGAGCACACAGTCAGAAGAGGACTTATCTAACTCTGAATGCTGTGGTTCTTTGTGTGTCCAGTAGGACTCAAACTTCCCACTTTTGATTACAGGTGGATTAGGTTGGCACCTCCCAGGGACACCTTAGGATGGCCAAGGTCAGCTCATAGCTGTCCTTTGTGAACTCAGATCCCTGCCGTCTCAAATCTTAAAACCAAAGTTCTTTGAGGAAGCCCAACAGGGCAGGCCCTTGACATTGACCCCAACCAGCTTGCCCAGCAGTGCAACGTGTCCCGTGTTAACAGGACATGGGCATGCATGCTCATGACGAGGAAACACAACTTTGTGCTCAGAAACAAGTGTTCTGACGGCCCTAAGAAGCAAGTGTTCTGGACTGAGCCCAAGTAGCATAAGTGCTTGCGTGCAGGACTGCAGTCCGTGGGCTTGGCAGTTCAAATCCAGTGGCAGCTCTCAGGAGCAGCACTGGGTAGCTCCCATGACCACCAGAGGGCAGTGATGCGCCCCCCGCAAATAGAATAATTAAAAAAAAAAAAGAAGCAAGTGTTCTGATGGACCCAGGAACCGTCTAGAGAACAGAAAAGCATGGTGCATTAAGGGGAGTCCTGTCTGATTTGTGACCCCTGCAGGTGTATCAGAGAGAAACTGTGTGCTCTGTATCAATAGCTGGCTTCTTATAAGTAGATCGCCAGGCTTTGCTGATGGTGTCTCATCCCTGAGTGGACCCGAACCCCCAACCATTGGCTCACAGCTTAGCCAGTGTGTCCCTCCCCGGGACCCAGGTCAGAGCTGTCCCCTTAGAAGGGCAGAACCCATCCAATGACTCCCGTTTTGTGTCATTGACAGGCACTTTTCCTATGAACAGTGAACATCACAGAGCCACCTTTCCATTCCCTGTGCCCCCTTGCAAGGCTATGTTGTGTGCACAGTGGGGATCATGGTCCCAACGCTAGTTCTCGTGTGCAGGAAGAGAGCAGGCTCCGGGACAAGGCTGGGATTGCTCAGGGGCACAGCCAGTGGATGCTGAAGGGCGAGGCGAATCTTGAAGAAGGTCACAGACGTGGCGACAGGCGCTCGGCTCCCACCCTGCTTGGGGCCCCCAGCTTCGCGCTGTCTTCCGCTACCCCTGCAGCCTCGATGACTCCCCGTTTGGAGCTGTTAAGTGGTGGTGCCCCGGCCGTTTTATCGGCCAGTCGCCAGTGGGCTCCGGGGAGAAGCGCTATCTCCGATGGCCATGAAAATTGATATTGAACATGGAAGGAGAAATCTCACAAGCTGATAGCAATTAGCTAAAAAGGATTTGCGACTCCGTGATTCATCACGCCAGGGGATCAAAGTCATTTGCAGACAGTGTTTCCACAGGCTCCCCTCCCCAGCGCTGCCTGTTTCTCTCTCACTCAGGGCGAGACATTTTCTGCTCGCCGAGTTCCTCCCAACGTGCAACCCAGCTGGAGGCTGCCTTCCTTAGGAGGGGCTGTGGAGAGCACGAGATCCAGACCTGCGCTTTTGTAATTCCCGTCGAAATTGGCAGAGCCATTTTGGTAAGAGTTTGTTGTGCATTTGTTGGGAAAGGAAGTAGTTTGTGACTCAGAGTCACTCAGAGAATGGCAAGTGTAGGCTAATTATTGAGCCCTGGTGGCTTAGTGGTTACACCTTGGTCTGCCAAGCCAAAGGCCAGCAGTTTGAACCTCTGGCCACTCCTTGGGAGAAAGGCGGGTCTGTCTACCCTCACTGGGTCTGGGAAATCCACATAACAGGTCTGCTCTGTTGTGTAGGGTGACTGTGAGTCTGAATTGATGTGATGGGGGGAGGGAGGGATGCTGAGGTTGTAGAGAAGCTTAAAGAAGTGGTAGATTAGGCATTGGGCTCCTAACCCACCCAAGGTCAGCAGTTTAAAGCCCGGGCCACGCCACGCCACCCCACCGGGGAAAGATGAAGATGTCTGCTCTTGTATAGGTTTACGAGCTGGGGAATCCTACAGAGGGCCCCTATTTATCAGAGTTGACTCCATCATACTTATTCTTTTTATAAGTCAAGCAGGTCACATTTTCCATGAAGCAGAACCATTCCTGACCAATGCAATTTATGCCCTACCACCAGCCATCTGTTTCCGGAGATGTATGTCCTCCTGTGATGTTGCACAGGTTTCAGCGGAGCTTCCAGACTTAGCTAAACTAGAAAGACGGGCCCGGTGACCAACTTCCAAAAAATCAGCAAAGGACATAGGTGACCTACAACCGCTCGTGTTGATGCTGCAACATCAGTCAAATGTTCCCTCAGTTGGGCATGGAGTCTTCTCAAATTGGGGGAAAGCTCACAGTAACCGCAGACACCAAAGGCATGCTTGGGGGAAATAACTGTTCATTTCAACATGGCTTGTAGCTATAAATCTGCAAACCATTATCAGGTCTTCCTTTTCTTCCTCTTGTTCTTTCCTTCCCCGGTTTCTCCAGAAGGATTGTGACCCCTGGTGAATAGCCTCTAGTCAATAATCTCTCTGCTAATTGCTTCGGTCATGATTTCTGTCAGCCCTCCACATGTCCCGAGCCTTAAAAGCACTCCAGAGGCAGAGAACAAGCAAGGTGCCCTCCCAGCCTCTCTTCATAGCTGCTTCCTCTTCTTCTGCTTCATGTGCACAGTTGCTGAATTTGCTCAGAACTCCCAGGTTTATCTGGTACGGTGAGCTGTCCTCACCGCCATCCCCAATTCCACCCCCACCCCTCACCACCAAATATGGACTGGGAGCTCTGGACAAATGGGCCAGGGGTCTCATCAGATGTGATCCAATCAGAGCATCAAAGCATCATGGCATGTGCCTGACATGGATGGAGAATGAAACATTTTATCCCACAGAGCAGAGAGCCAGTGCCAGATTACATTACAGGCATTTCATTAGAATTGAACTAAGTATAGAGATATGTCGCTTACACAATGTTCTAATTCATAACGCAAGCACTACTTATTACAACAACTGCTTTGCAAGCTGTGTTGAAAACTGCTGATGGCTCGTATTCCTGGTACGAGATGTGAAAACAGTTAAAAAGGATCTGTTACTGGGAACTGGATCTCACGACCTTGCAGCTCAGCAAGGTCAAAGAGTAAAATGAAGAAGAAATGTTTAAATACAGAACTGCCTGCTCAGTCACTTACTTAGGGAGTGAGGGAGCTTGGCTCTGCCCAGCGTGGGTTGGAAATGTGACCGTGTGGATAGGGTGACCTCCCAGCACTGTGGTGTCTCGGGCACTGTTCCCAGTCCAATAGCATTGACCTTGAGAAAGACATCTCCTCACCCTTGCTGTTCAGTTGTCAGGTTAACAAGCTAAAATAGCAATGATGATCGCACAAGGTGAGGTCAATGGGTACCCAGTCCCATTGGGCGGGAAAGAAGGAAGGTGGCAGAAATTATGAATCTACCTATGCCCAGGGAGCAGATACAGTAGGAGGGAGACAGATACAGTAGACCAACTCCTCCAACACAGTCTGTGGATGGGATGGCCAGGAGGGTCTCTGTCAGTTTTATTCAACTCCAGGAGATACCCCAGCATTCATACCAATCAAAGCAACAACCCAGTGCATTGCCATCAAGTCAATTCCAACTCATGGTGGCCAGATGGTCTGCTATAGAATTGGGAGTGGTGGGCCCTCAAGTAAATTCTGACTGTCTGTGACAGAGTAGAACTCTCCATAATGTTTTCTAAGCTACAGTCTTTATGGGATCGGATCACCTGGTCTTTGCTTCCATGCAGTGACTAGTGAGGTCAGTCAAGCACCATGCAGTTAGTGGTCAAGCACCTGACCATCACACCGCCAGGGCTCTTGGGACAAAGGGTCTGGCACCTCATCATCACTCGCCTGGCAGGACCTTAAAGGGGTTGCACAACCACTATCTGCCCAAGCCACTCGTTAGAGCAATCCACAAGAAGCACAGTGCCAGAAACCCTAAGAGCAGTCAAGTGAAGGTGTGGGGAACTTTGAATTCCATCAAAGTTTCATTTACAGCATGCCAATGTCTCAGAGTTGTCAGCAGCATGGAGAGAAAAGGAGACAAAGGATGAGGGACAAGGAGCTCAGGAAAAGGAAAAGGAGAATGGGCCACACACATAAGCAGAAGAGGCAGGCTCTTGGCTAAAATCTTGGCAGTGGTCAGAGAAGGACTGTCGAGACCTGGAGGGCAGCTCCATTCAGAGAGGTCTGCAACTCTGTGCCAGTCCCTTACTGCCGTACAGGTATGGGAAGTCAGTGTGACCAGATGGCTCAGTTTCTGGAAAAGAATCCACAAAGTGAGATTTCTGTGTAAACCCTTCTCATGATTAGATGTTAACGATGAACTCTGAGGCTAAAATTTTTGCCGTCTGACATTGTGTGAAGATTATAACTCTTTTGGTGGACAATGTTTAAGCCCTGTGTCTTGATCTGCTCTGCCCAAGTGAAGGAGCACACTCTGACCAGAGGATCGCTGGACTTCCACCCCGTTTGAAACCATTGGTGAGGTGAGGTGGTGAGGCCCATTCTAGAAGAAGCCATGTGAAGTCCCTTCTACTCCTCCTTTGCATGAACATCACATTCAGGTGGGGATGGGCTTCCTTCCTTGAAATACCTTTGTGAATTTGACAGTGGTTACCACCCACCTGCCCCCTGTAACTCCATCAGGTCTCCTCATATCATGACCTCTGGTCATGTTCCTGCTATATGCATCGCTCAGGTGAGCCTTGGTGGGTCAGCACTTCTCATGGGTCACTCAACTCTGTCCATGTTTTCATCTGAAGGTTAGTGTCATACATAGTGTCATGTATCTGTGTGGAAACAAGACTGTATATATTCCAGGGGCTGTGATGAGTGACATGAAGGGGGTATAGTAGGGTGTGTAGGTTTAAACACTGATGATCCGATTTGTAGACTATCACCCTGTGGTAGTTATATAATCAATTGTCAAATTGAGGATTAAACGTGTATGAGTGGAGTCTAGCCTATCAATCAGATCATAGCCAACATGGTTTCTGTGTGGGGATGGCTTTCTGGAAAATCTGGTTTTCCCTCCTTGGAGGTGACAGACAGTCTCATACACAGCTCACTCTCTGAGAAGACACATGGCGCTATGCCTTGGGAGCTGGAGAAACCATATGAACCTACCCTGATGCAATTAGACCTCTGGATCCAGAAAAGCCATTTAGAGACCGCTGCCAGCTGCTGAGATGCTTACAATGCCATGATTCCAAAGACTTTCTACCCACTATGTGTGATTGTTGTGCCTTTGGTGTCATTGCATGCATTTTATGAATCTGATGAGGATTTTATAGATTGGTATCAGACATATGGGCTAATATTAGACATATGGGCTTGAACTGGACTGGGTTGGGGCCCTTTATCAATGTACAATTACCCTTTATATAAATCTCTTTCTTATTCACATATGAGTTTCTATGGGTTTGTTTTTCTAGTCTACTCAGGCTAGCACATACCCAAAGCATAAATCAGGTGAAAGCAAAAAGCTTTCTTAAGCCTAAGAAGTAAGGCAGTATTAGGATCCCTGATGGCACACGAATAAAGTCCGTGGCTGCTAACTGAGAGGCTGGAGGTTGAAACTCACCAGAAAAGGCCTGACTACCTGTCCCCCCAAAAGACTGCAGGTCCATTATACTTGACCATGTGGGCCATTATGGATCAGAACCAACTCCAAATCACCCAGCAGACACAACCAAAAATAGAGCGGAACTTCATATTTGAAGGGGGCCTAAGTAGATTCACTTGAGAAGTCCCTTCCATGGGGGAGTGTGGCTTCTTCCTTCATGGAAGAATGATGGCTAAGCCAATGCATCACTGTGGTGTGTGTGTGAGTGGGAAATGATAACTGATGATCAATTACAAATAAACTTGAAAATATTACTCAATTTAGTGAATTGCATTGCGTTACAGAGCCCTTGTGTGGCATACATGGTCCTGTTGTGGGAGGTTTCAGTCCTTTCAGTGGCCCCATTGGGAGGAAGACCTAATGATTGACTTTTGTAGTAACTAGCCATTGAAAGTCACCTGGACCACCACTGAGATCTAACATGAATGAAGTCAGCATGTATAGGAGCCAGCTCCATGGTAACTCTTGGAGCTGGTTTGTTTTTGTCCCCCTCTTCCCCAACCCTTTAGCCCCTTCACTCTACAAGAATGATCTCTGTTTTGAGATACTGAACTGAGAGTTCTATGCAAAGATATTTATTCCATATACAGTCGTAATCTCAAATTCAGGGATGAGGACTTGGATGCACAAGCGTTAAGGCCACCATCTGGATTAAGGTGTGTCAGACCAAAGCCAAGATATTTTCAATGACCTCATATGCATATGAAAGTGGAACATTGAATCAACATCAACATCTACCTAAGACTGGAGAAGAATTAATGCATTTGGTTTTAATTATAAGGTGATGGTGATGCATGGTTGAAGTACCATGTATTGCCAAAAGAACTAATAAGTGTGTTTTGGAGGAATTACAGTCAGAATGTCCCTTAGAAGCAAGGATAGTGAGATTTTGACTCACATTTTCAGACATGTTTTCTGGAGAGACCAGTTCCTGGAGAAGGAGGTCATGCTGCTAAAGTGTAGGGGCAGAAAAAAAAAAGTGAGGCAATCCACAAGATGGATTGACAGAGTGCTTATCATCATGGGGTCAAACAAAGGAACACTTGGGAGAATGGTGCAGCACAAAGTGGTCTTTTGTGAGTTAGGGCTGATTGAATATCTCCCTATAAGAAATGTCCATAGAGCCAATGAGAAACGTGATCCAAATTTGAGCAAATGTCTTTGCTGATAAGTAAGGGAGACTGGAACCATGACTCTTCTGGTGTTAGAGAGCATAGGGGCACCTGTTGGCAGATTGATTTTCTACAAAGGTTCACGTGAGCCATCGAGTTTTTTCCTTATCCATCAATGTGTATTTTCCCAGGGCTTGTGTTTGTTTTTGTGGGTAAAACGCACACTTAGCAAAAATCACGGCATGTGTCAGCACAGTTCCCTCATTCTGCAGGGCCAGTAAGCCTTATAGGCACAGCATGGTGAGTGCTTTGGAAATACCCCAATTTCACGACTTTTAACAAGCACAGAGGAAAACAGAGTCTTACTGTCTGGAAAAGTGCAAATAGTCATGGCTCTTGGTAGGTGATGACAGTCTCAGATGATCTCTACCAGTAGAAAATGAGTATAAGGGAGACATTGGTGTTCGGGTGAAAGTAGTAAGACAAGTATATGGAAAGTTAGATGGCATATGGGTTAGGGGACCACAGGTAGTCCCTTCCAGTCTTATTCTTTTGAAAAGGAAAGACTGAAAACTTTTAAAGCAAAGGAAAGTCAGAATTTGGTTACACATTGTATTTGTTAGGGTTCCTCATGGGCACCATTGGAGAATATAGAAGATCCTCTAACAAGCATGCCTCAGAAAGCCTCCAGTACAGGCAAGAGGGGTCCTGCCAATATCCAGAAAGAACTGGTCATTTTATTTGTACCTCTCTCCTCTCTCTGAAAAATAGCAAGATTCTATAAATAGAGCAACTTTTAGCAAACCTTCTGGGAGTCTGTGTGGCTTCTGCTCATGGAGACCCTCACATAATCAGAGGCATTGAGATATGGACTCCCCTCCTCCTACCCCTGAAGTGACATCAACTTCCACAACCCACTCTATAAGAAATGGGTCACCAGAGTAGCTCTGTGGTCCTTTTAAAAAGGAATCGATAATTTAAAATTTTTCTCTCCAAAGAAATTTCAGTACCCAGCTGAATGGATCATTATAACAAAGAATTGAAGAAGAATAACCTCCAATTAGACATAAAGTCTTCCAGAAAAAAAGAGAGGACACCCCAAATACTCCAAACTCACTTCCAGGAAATCAATTTTGAGTCACGGTGATCTGATGCAGTAGAGTAGAACTAGCTCTGTAGGTTATGAGCCTGTCAGTGTTTTCTGGAGCAGAAAGCTTGCTCTTTCTTCCATGGAGTCACCGATGGACGAGATATACTGACCTTGCAGTTGGCAATGAGTAATCCATTCTCTCACCAGGATTCCTTGAAGAGTTGGGAATATGTCCTAATGCTTTTAATGTCACCCCCAATTTTTTTGACACCCACATCCAACAAAACCAATGTCAAAAGAAAGAGAGATTTTAAAGAAAACTACAAATCATTATTTCTCTTGAGTATTAATGCAAACATTCCTAATGATATACTAAAAAACAGAATTTATCCATTAGACAAATGATTGCACATCATAACCAAGAGAAGTACATTCAGAAAATAAAAATAAAATCACCAACATAAAATCTCTTCTGACCCATAGGAATTCTATAGGACAGGTTAGAACTGTCCCTCTGGGTTTCTCAGGCTACAAATCTGTGCATAAGTAGAAAGAAAGCCTCATCTTCCACTGGAATGGTGGGTGGGTTTGAACTGCTGGCCTTGTGATTAGCAACTCAATGCGGAGCTCACTAGACTCAATCACTCTAATCTAGCATATGAGTAAGAAAAATGCCAAGTCAGATGATGTCATCAGCTGACGAATAAGAGGGCTTGACCAAATTCAGCATGCTTAAAACAAGCAAAAGAAAACCAACAACTTCCCAGAAATTGAGGTACTGAGAGAAAACCCCTCTTCTTGAGGAACTTCTACAAGCTACCAACGGTAAGAACACCTTAAATGATGAAAGACAAAATGCGTTTCCTGTCAGATTGGTAACACTGTAGGTCTATTCTGTCTAACCACAGCTATTCACCAAAGCTCAAGGAGTGCTAGGCAGCACAATAAGGTAAGAAAAAGAAATAAAAGCATGGAGTTCAGAAACAAAGAAGCACAATACCAAACAATATACAGGTGAACAAAGGCATCAATATCTATTTGCAGATGATATAGTGACCTACACAGAAAATACCGGTAACATACTGAACAGGAAATTCCTTGAATTGATAAAGGATTCCAACAAGACTGAAAGAGTATGTAAGATCCACATGTCACACTAATTTATTTTTTTTCTGTATTCAAGGGACATATTCTATATTTTTCTTCCTAAATTGATATATGGCATTAATGAAATTTTTATTAAAACCCAAGCATGATTTATGTCTATGTGTGTATTTCTTTGTGGAAAAGATTTTTTTCTTTCTAAAATATATATAAAAGTCCAAGTAATTAGAATACCTAATTCAATCCTGGAAAAGTAGACTCAAATCAGAGGACTATTTCAAGACTACTGATCATATTGTTATAATAATAAGCACTGTGTAGTATTGATGGACAGCACACAGATATACACGCAGAGTAGAGGTGTCAGAAATTATCCACACAGAAGTGTAGCCAGCTGAGTTTAGATGAAAGTGGATCAGCGATACAACTGAAGCAGACTAGAGTTTTCACAAAGGATGTTAAAGCAAATGAGTTCTGGGGAAGAAGGAAATGATCTCAACTTAAATCTCTCGAGTCATAAAAAAATCAACTACAAAGTAAACTCAAATGGGAACCTATTCAAGGATTGTAAATACAGAAATCAAAACTTGGAGAAGGGAATGTTACTGGAGCTGGAATTGTCAACACCTGATTTGTGGAACATTTAGAGCTTAGAGCAGCGGTTCTCAACCTGTGGGTCATCAACCCTTTGTGGGGGGGTGGGTTTCAAACAACCCTTACACAGAGGTTGTCTGATTCACAACAGTAGCAAAATTACAGTTATGAAGTAGCAAACAATAATAATTTTTGTGTGGGGGGTCACCCCAGCAAAAGGAATTGTATTAAAGGGTCACAGCATTAGAACCACTGACTTAGAGGCAAGGATGGTAAAAGTTTGTCTTACATACTTTGGATATATGGTCAGGAGAAGGACATTATGTTAGGTAGAGGGTGGCAGGAAAGGGAGAAGAAATCTGCCAGATGGTTTGGAGCAGTGTTGCTACA